>JBAMCP010000506.1:3353-48420 GCA_037075105.1 Lissocephala sabroskyi | reverse complement strand
GTGTGGCCACACTGCCAAGTAAATCCGAGTTGGCAGCTCCATCGATACAAAAAACACACTGTAGATAACGATTATTAAGGGCGGGAAATTCAAAAACACAAAGCACAGTTATAGTCAGTGACGACGACTAATGATAAAAAATTAATCTTATCTCAATTAAGACCTATTAACAGTGAAATGTATTATATTTTTATGCAAAATAATATCACTGCCGATAAGCGCGCGAGCAACCCTGACCGCGACCAACAAACAATCCCCGAAGAACAAGAAGAAGAAGAACGAGAAATCGCAGCTCTACACAGAAAATTTTAGAGTTTGTTAAAAAGTGCAGCAAAACGAATCGAAACTTATGTAGTGCTATCCTAGCAACGTAGTTAGCTTGCCCAGGGCACCTTTGCCTGCATTAAATCGCCCCCACTGCCAACGGACACAATTACAGATACACATTTGACCGCATTTTCGGCAACACCCACAATAAACCACACCAAAAAACGAAAATAGAAAACGGCCCCAAAATGATGCTCTCATCCATTAACAACTCCTTCGAGCAGGACTCGCACGACGTCGACGCCAACTGTGATGGCCCGGACCTAGATTTCATATACGGCGACGTCGACACTTACCAAAACGAGATCGCCGAGCTCTACAGCTACACGGAGTTCAGTGAGTTCCAAATGAACGTCAAGGCGTTCGAGGACCAAATGGAGCTGTACGATTTGCCGCCCAACTGGCAAAAGCAGGACGCCGCCTCGCAGCGCAGCATCCTCATGAAACTGATCGATCAGCTGGAGGTTTCCCACCGGGCCTTTCGCATGCGAGCTGCCAGGTGTATTTTGTATTTGGCCCAAGGCTGCTGGGCGGAAGTGCAATCCGACGAAGAGCAGCACCAGAACACGCGAGACAATGTGATTGTCCTGTACCAGTTGGGGGTCTTCTCCTCGTTCATTGACTTGCTCAACATGGAAATCGAGAGCGCCTGCTCCCCGGACATTGTGGCTGTAAAAATAACCAATGTAACATTGGTGGACTCCACAAACATCCGGGTGATCCTCTCCGTCTTGTACATCATCACGGAGACAATACGCAACGAGCGGGAGAAGGGCAGCGAGGACTACAAGGAGGTGGCCGAGTCGTTTGTCCAGGAAATCAACAGCCCGCTGCCCGACGGCGAACTGCTGGCCGTCAAATTGCTGGGCATGATCACCCGCTTCTGCAGTGGGGCCGCCCCGCAGTTTCCCATGAAGAAAGTGGTGCTGCTGCTGTGGAAGGTCTCCCTGCTCGGCCTGGGCGGCATGGATGTGCTGAAGAATCTCAAGAACGAGTACCGGGCCAAGGTCGGCCTCGAGCCCATCACCGAGGACACCATGGAGGTCACCAAGTGCATGCGGGCCAGCTCGCCCCCAGCCACAGCCACCGACATACTCGAAAATCAATTTCCCAAGCGCAACTTCAAGTGAGTTAATCAATTTATCCTAAGGAACTGCCTTTGATATTCTTTTCCCCCAGGCGCTCGCTGATGAAGCAGCGATTCCTGGACGAGCCCGAGCAGATTGACATGGAGCTGTCCGGCAGCGAGGCCGGTCCGAACGCCAACAACGGCTCTGGGGCCAGCGGCAGCAATGGAGCCCAGCGCAATGGGGAGGACGAGCTTTCCCAGTACTATCGTCCTTTTGATGATCCCTCGTCCTCGGCGCCGACCACAGCGAATCCGAACAATCAGCCGAGCCTCACACAACCGCCTGCCGCCGTGCTGCCCGTGCAGATCACCGCGCGCCTGCCCTGGACGCCGAAGGTGCGCCAGAAGGACATCGACCAGTTTCTGGACATCTCGCGCAACAAGTTCATCGGCTACTCGCTGATAGGCGACCACGAGAGCCTGGCCGGCTTGCCGCAGCCCATCCACGAGGGCTTCAAGACCCTCCAGCGCCACATGTACGTCAGCCTGGCCGACATGCAGATCAAGAAGGAGGAGGACATAGCCCGCAATCCCATATCCACCCACGAAGACGAGATCAAGCTGACGCCGGCCGAGGTCCTCTACCAGGCCATACTGCCCAACCTGCCGCAGTACATGATCGCCCTGCTCAAGGTCTTGCTGGCCGCCTCGCCCACCTCCAAGTCCAAGACCGAGAGCATCAACATCATGGCCGATGTCCTGCCCAAGAAGATGCCGCTCACCGCCACCCAGTCCACCAAGCTGACCGTCGACATGGGCCGCCACAAGGAGATCATTGTCAAGGCCGTCTCGGCCATTATCTTGCTCTACCTGAAGCACTTCAAGATCAACCATGTCTACCAGTTCGAGTTCATGTCCCAGCACTTGGTCTTCGCCAACTGCATTCCCCTGGTGCTGAAGTTCTTCAACCAAACGATCACCGAGTATGTGAACACGAAGAATGCGATTCCTTTGCTGGACTTCCCGTCTTGTGTGATTGGCGAGCAGCCGGACTTGAGCGGCGACAGCTTCGTCTACGGCGGGGAGATGTCCGACAAGCCTTACTCCTGGCGCAATGTCTTCTCCTGCATCAACCTCCTGCGCATTCTGAACAAGCTCATCAAATGGAAGCACTCGCGGGTCATGATGCTGGTGGTGTTCAAATCCGCGCCGATCCTCAAGAAGACCTTGAAAGTGCGCCATGCCATGATGCAGTTGTATGTCCTGAAGCTGCTCAAAATGCAGACCAAGTACCTTGGCAGGCAATGGCGCAAGTCCAACATGAAAACCATGAGCGCGATTTACTCGAAGGTGCGGCACCGCCTCAATGATGATTGGGCCTTTGGCAATGACTTGGAGTCGCGTCCCTGGGACTTCCAGGCCGAGGAGTGCACCCTGCGGGCCTGCGTGGATCGCTTTAATCTGCGCCGCTACCCCGAGGCCACCCAGAAGTGCGGGGCCGGCAGCGGCTCGAACGGCACGGCCGCCCAGAATGCCGAGAACGCCCAGCAGTCCAACATAATTGCCGGCAACAACGGCGCCAGCGAGGCCAACGGCTACGGCAACAACGGCAGCGCCGTGGCCACCAACGGCAGCGGCCTGGCCCAGAACCAGCCGCTCCACGACTACGGGGTCGAGGGCGGCTTCCCCAGCGACGAGATCCTCACCCACTCGGACTTTGCCTTCTTCGGCCACTCGGGCTGGTGGGACCGCAAGATCGAACTCACCGACTACTTCAAGGCCAACTACGCTGTCTGGCTGGAGGAGGAAGTCTACAACAGCCAGACCGACTGGGATGCCCTCTAAGGTGAGTGGACGGACGGCACCTAAAAAAAAGAACAAAGAATTAATTAAATTTATATTTCTTGCAGAAAATTATTACATTAATGTTAAGCATAAAGTTTCCAAGATTAACCCCCGCAAAACCTATAAAGCAAATAAAGGATCAAAGGATATTATCGCGTAGGGAAGGCGTCGGCAGATTAGCGGATATATATCTTCATGAGTGTGTATTTATTTTGAAATGTGTGTGTATTATTTCCATTAATTTCTGTTTTAGAAACGCAAACGTTTTCATTTTTAAGCCCTAACCGCAAAAGTTAATTGCATTCGAAAAAAAAAAATAAAGAGAAAAGTTCACAAACAATTTTTGTGTGTGTTAAATTTCTTAACCAAGTTAGGAGACTTTTCTTATATACAAATGTGCCACCTCCGCCTTTTAAAGCTACTCTAGGGATCTAAACGAATTAGCACAGCTATTAGTAATTCCTGAACCGTTTCTCGATTTGAATCTAAAAAAAAACAACGCACAGTTAAAATCCGTCTAAGTCTAGATTACAAACTATTTACAGAAACTTTGGATGAATTCTCCGCTATATACAAAGGACAACTTATAGAATTTACAGCAGCCCTGGCCTTCCTCACTGTTCCATGGGGCAGGCCTTGAGGTTGTTGTTGCCGCTGTGCGGCGGTGCCATCCCCACTCCCAGCATTCCCAGCAGCTTTTGGGGCGGCGGACAGGACACTGGGGAGGCCTCGCAGCGCTCCTCGAAGTACTGCGAAATGCGCTGCAAAACATATTTAAAGATCTTCTCCTTGGAGATCTCGCCATTCAAGAAGGTGATGTCCTTGCAGTCGCGGTACTCCAGGTAGTTCTTCTCGTAATACGGCCAGACGCAGAGCTCGAAGTAGCCGGTGACGTCGGGGGGGTCGTAGGAGCGCAGCTGGCGCCGCTCGTAGCACTTCTCGTAGGGCAGATGGAAGTGGTACTTCAGGTTGCAGAGAGAGAGCAGCTCCGGCTGGTTGAAGATCATGAAGCCCTCGACCAGCAGCACGTTGATCTTCTTGTCCCTCAGCTGGGCGGCTATCTGGGCGTTGATGTGCATCATGTGGGCCTGGGCAGCGGCCGCCGCCGCCGCCGCAGCCGCCGAGTTCGGATGCTGCAGGCCATGCAGCCCGTGATGCTGACGCTGCTGCAAGTGCGGCTGCTGGTGATGGGGCAGGTGGGGGCGATGCTGGGGCTGCTGGTACTGAAAGCCCAGCTGCTTGTGGGCATAGAAGTTGGAGTTGTACTGCTGCTGCTGCTGCTGGTGGTACTGCTGCTGGAACTGCAAGGCGTAGTGCTCGAAGTTGGCGTAGCTGGCCACGGCGGGGATGTACTCCATGAGGGGCTCGCTGACGGGGCCCTTGATGATGGCGGCTATGTCGGCGAGCATGCGCTTCATGTCGAGCGAGGTGAGGAGCTCGAAGTTGATGGCGTTGAGCTTGTCGATCCACTTGTGGCGGCGGTCGTCTACGGGCAGGAAGTAGTCGTCCTGGGAGAGCAGCTGGACATCGCCTATGGTGTAGGGGGTGTTCCAGAGGAGAGCGCCGCGGAGTCCTTTGAAGTAGTCGCGCAGGGAGTGGGCCAGGGTGGTTTTGCCACCGCAGGTGACGCCCGAGATGCCAATGACCAGCCACTGGGGCATTTTGGGGGCGACTGGTGAGCTGGTCGCCGTCCTTTTGCGAGTGTCAATTTCAATTTCTAGGGCTGCTGTTGTTTGTAGATGAAAAATAAAACGATTGATAAGCCGTTGACCTCTAGGACCAGCTTAATCGCGTTTCGATTTGCTGAAGCTCCAAATGTGGTAGAACGAGAACACGGCTATGCCTCCCAAGAAGATTATTCCGAACACAGTCGGCACAATGAACGCATATTTCAGTGGCGGAAAGAACGCTCGGATTGGGTTGCCTGCAAGGAGAAGAGAAATTCGATCAATAGGTGGCGCCATCTAGCGGAATGAAGGGCAAACTCAAAGGCAGCATGGCCCGTCCAGCCGACCGGCGGCTTTGCTTATCTTTATAACCTGATATTCATAAACGGATGACAAATGGAGCTGACCAGTAAAGCGTTCCCCCAGGTGCCAGCAGAGCGCCTGGCCATGACGCAGGGGTCGTGCGGGCACAACTTAATCTGGGGAATATACGGGCGCTTAATTACGGCACAAAAGGCGACCGACCGACCGCTGCCCGGGGGCGCGATGACGGAATACGGAAGAGGCGATTCTGTTGCTTTTGTAGTTTGTCGAATAGAGGTTATTTGAGTAGAACTTATACAATGAAAGAGGAGAACGAGGAGAGCTGACTTACCTTCATCGATGAGCATAAACGGCAGAATTGCCACCCAAAAGAAGTAGTAGAAAAACACGGAGATCGCAATCAGCAAGATGAGTTTCCCGAGTTGAGCATTCGAAGCCATAAAGAATTCAATTGCACAGTTGACACTCGAGAGCAAAACTTCTACGCCATAAACAAACAGGTGGTGTGCGCCTGGTGCTCTCTTGGCCGAATGTCAATTTGGTTGTTTGGTTTGTGTGTGCGTGTGCGAAGTTCTAGCCAGGCACACAGCTGCAACAACAATAACAGCAACAACAATCACTTAAAAGTTGAGGCGATCAATTGGCCGTGCCAGCACCGCCCGACCGACCACCGCCGCCGCTTTTTGCGCTTCTGTGCTGTGCGCCGCCCACAAAACAAATGCGCCGCCGACCGAGCACGCCGAATTTATATTACGTAAATAGAGATTTAAAGCTGATCCTGTAATTTTCGACCAACTTTGGCATTTGCATTGCACATTTACTCACACGCGAAGTAAACTAAGCTTGCGATTTGTTTATAATGCGACACAATTCGACTCTCCTCCGGTGCTGATATTTGTTAATAAACAAAAACCAGGCTGGCGTTGCCACATTTCAATAAAGCATGCTGCTAGAGCTGCCATGTGGGCCGAACAAGCGTGGCAGGGTTGTCATGTTGCAATTGGAATTGAGCGCCAATATTTAAATTTCTTTTGACCACTCAAGGCGACGCGATGTGACGTTAAGGCTTTAACAAAATTAAAAAAAATTATATTAGTTTAATTTGGTGAGAGCCCTAAAAATACACGAGCCGCTGGCTGCTGCAAAGCTCAGGGAGGGTGGCAACTTTACAGAGTCGCCTAGCAACGACGCGCGTAAAAATAAGCCTGGAATTTTAACCGTCGGACTGGGCGGCAGTTTTTGTCTTATTGTGATGTTATTTTATGTACTTAACTGTGATTTGTGTACTTTTTAACCGTCTTTGTCCTGCTCATCATGACTCGAACCGCCCACGAGGTCCAACGGGACTTTGCCTTGAGCAGCGGCCTGCGCTCTGAAATCATCTGGGACTCGTAGGTTATGTAAATTAAACATTGATCTCGGCTCACCTGTTTTTTTACAGCCTGGCGCCGGATCAGGCAGACGTGCTAAAGCAAAAGATCGCCAATCTTATCTGCGACTCCACCTCCAAGTCCAAGTCCTCGCTGGCCAAGCAGCGCGAGACGCTCTTCCAAAACATCTGGCTCCAAAGGAAGTACACCAATGGAGTTCTGCTTTCCTCGATCATCTACGTGCTGGTCACGGAGGAGACGGACGTGGAGAAGGCTTTGGCCTCTACGAGCTTCACCTGCCATCCTGTCTTCCGCACTCGCAAGTGCACCAGCTCCGGCCACAGCGCGGGCTGCTGCATGGTCTTCATCGACGAGCACGGCCGCGTCTACGAGAACTGGTCGAAATATGTTTATAACAATGCTTTGCCCAAGGGCACGATGATTGCCCCCAGCCAGGGCGTCTACACCTTCTCGAAGGACGAGGACGGCAGCGTCTTCCTCATGATCCATCCCACGCCCTTGTGCCGCATCAAGAACCGCCTGCTGGGCGCCGGCGACACTGTGGCCAGCGTGGGTGGCCTCGTGGCCGGCGTGCCTGTGATGGCTGCCTTGGCCGTGCCTGTGGCCGGTCCTGTGCTGCTGGCCGCTGGCGCTGTGGGCGCGGCCACTGCCGCCTATGCCACGGTCCGCTCGCTGGGCAGCCTGATCGACAGGCGTTGGCACTGCCAGTCGACCTCTATTTGCGACAAAGAGGCTCGCAGCAGCTGGCTGGGCGTGGCCAGCGGGTTTGTGGGCTTGGGCGCCACGGGCGCCACTGCTGCGCTGGCCAGAGGCGGCCAGGAAGTCAACTCCATGGCCCAGCTGGCCGTCAAGGGCATCAATGTGTCCTCTCTGGTGATTTCCGGCACTGGCGTGGCCAACGGAGTCTACGATTTGTATTTGGTGAGTGGAGGCCGCTTGACTTTGAATCCTTTTAATGTTTCTCAAATCCTCAACAGAAAGTCAGCGATGACCAGCCGCTGAGCAAGCTGGATGTCCTGCAGATTGCCTCCAGTCTGGTGATCTTCACTCATTCCATCAACAACCTGCGTTTGGCCTCCAAGGTGACCAACGGCTCCTCCCTGCGTCGGGCTCTGCGCAACCAAACCAGGTGGGATTAGAGATTCCCTTCCTCAACTCCTTGACAGTTTTTTTTGTATCTTGTTTAGAAAAATCGTGGAGCAGATTTCCCAGGAGTCGGTGAAGCTGCACGGCGGCTCTTCCACTCAGAAGTTCGACATTGTCCGCACCCTCAACGACATTCCCTTCAAGGAGGCTTTGCTCAGTCTGCACACCTTGAATTCCCATTTGCAGGGCGGCTCTTCGGTGGTCAGCGCCTTGGGGGTCACCCTGCTGCCGCGGCTGTTCAGCTTTGGGGACGGCGGTTCTTTGCGTGTCAACCTGGAAGCTCTGGCCTCGCAGTTCGGCTGCAAGTTCGTCCAGCACATCAGCAACGTGGGCAGCTTCATGGACGTCCTGGATGCCATCTCCAAATATTTCAGCGAGCAGGCTGTCCAGCTGCTGCTCCAGATGACGCGCTCCTTTGTCGACCGGAAGGTGGACCAAATCGACCGCAGCCTCAACACTTTTGTGTCCACCGAGACGGTCCTGTACCGCCTGCTGATGCACTGCGTCACTTCGTTCGATGACTTCTCCGTTGAGTTCTTGCAGCGACGACGCAAGGATTTGTTGGCCATGGTGGCCAAGCACTTTGCCTCCCTCGAGGCTGTCAACCAGCAGGCCAGTCGACCCCGCAAATGTCCGCACTGCCGGGGCGTCTATTCCTTGAGCGATTTGTAGTCCTGGCGGGAGGTGAAGTCGACGCACTGCCGAGGCGTCTGTTACTCCTTATCCTGGCCAAGAAATCCGCACGCCAGTCGGCCCTCACTGCCGAGGCGTCTCTTCCTTTATCGGCCTGTTGGTCTCGCCGGGGCGTCTTATCCTGGAGCATTTTGTAGTCCTGGCGCGAGGCGTGAGCTTAACTTTGTTGTGTATTTTATAAAAATAACTTAACTATCCTAGAATTCATTGTCCTACTTATACTATGGCACGGTTGCGGTTTAGGTACTCGGCGAGCAGAGCGCGAGGAACGCTGGAGGGAGGACGCTGGGCGCTGCCCACTGGACAGACTCAGCAGAAGAACTCCTCGTCGCAGGTGTGGTAGCAGCAGTAGGGAATGTTGTTGTAGCTGCGGGCGGAGCGGTCCCGCTTGAAGCGCGCCTTCTTGTCGTGGTGCAGCTTCTTGGGCTTGTAGCGCGGCGAGACGTCCAGCTCGCTGAGGGTCTGGAAGTGCTCGGCGGTGACTTTCAGGTAACCACCGATGGGATAGAGACTCCTGGCCATGTGGTAGCTGTCGTGGTATTTGTTGTGGAGCTTGCTTTCTGTTGAGAGAGAGGGGAGAGGACGGGTGAGTCAAGGACTTGAACTTGCCGGTGGCGGAGCCTTGAAAACGGTTGTTGAGTTTTCGTTTCAGGTTTCGCTGAACGCCACAGGTTGGTTGACCTTGTGACCTCAATTCGGCAAGGCGATTTGGGTAAACTTACTGCCCAGCTGGTTGAGGTGGTGCGGGCTGCCGATGGAGCGCTTGTCGCGGGTCTCATAGCGCTGGAAGAGATGCTCGCAGGCTTCCATGGCGAACTTCTTCATGATCTCCAGCGAGCACACCTCGCGGGACTGGACAGAGGCCGGGGCGGCCAAGAAGGCCAGAAGGACTAGCAGACAAGGACCCATGCTGGGCTGTAAGGAAGTAGAGAAAAGAACAACGGTTAATGAAAAAGTCAGTGGGTTTGCAGTTGACCGACTGACTGCCTCGCGCGGCGCAGTGGATCACCCCGAAAAGTGCATTTAAATTGGAGCGCATTTGCCAGTCGACGCAGCTTGGAGGCTTTTAATTTTTTATGACAGAAACTTCCCCGAATCGAAGTGGAAATTATGTAAGCCAAGTTGCGTCGGCGGCGGCAACGTCTTCCGCATTTTGCCCGCTCACCACAAAACCCAATAAAAGTGAAAATAATTCGAGTCCCCCCCAAAAAGACCTCCGCTTATATTTTCCCATGTGCATTATGCTTGAGAACAAGTCAGTCCAGTAAAGTTTATTTTTAGCTTTCCCCTAACGAAGCTCAAGATCGAAATACACTTGGAGGTGTGAATCAAAGAACGCGCCCCTTTAGATGAGTCAGCGGAAAACCGCAGGGGAAAGTTTCAGGAAAAAAGCCTAACAGAAATTTCCGTTCTAAAAATAGATTTCTAGGTTTGATCTTTAAATTCCTTAACTTGACTTTAAGATTCCCAGAATGATGATTCTATTCTTCTGCTTAGGCTTACCTTCATTGTGATTATATCCAAGTTTGTTGGGTGGGGTTCTTCCTTTGGGCCACACGACGTATACGTGTTTTGTGGCGGGTATTTTATTGGCGTTTTTAACCGGCACGATCGTGAATTTACCGACCGTCGTCTGATAACCAGCGAGCGCAAATGAAAGCTCCGTTTAAAGTTGCCAGCTTTTTATATAACGAGAGCAGGAGACCGGCGGCGAGCGCGGGCGGCTCTCAGCGCGGCAGGATGAGGCCCGCGGCTGCGCGCCTGCGCGGCAGCAGCAACAACAAACGAAAATAAAGCGCTAAACGCGATGACGCCGCTGCCCGGAGTATTTTTTGTTGTTTTGCGTAAACGCGGCCAACTGCCAGGCCCGTCGACTCTCCCGGTGAATGAATCGGCCGGCGACGACGTCACGGCGGAGGGCCTGGTACGGCGATGGCACGCGGGTTTCTGAAGATATTTCCACATAATGGAAAGACCGGAGACCAGGCCTAGCCGATGAGTCAGTTGGCGTTTAGATTTAGCCAAGATTCGAAAACAAACGACGGGGGCACCTTGAGCTGGAGGAAACAGCGGTTTGGGGGTCATCAATGCGAGCGGAGAAAGCAATTCCGCTGGCACGAGGTCCGTGACATGCAAAAAAATATGAAATACAATTCCAATTGAAATCTTTAGTTGTCAACGCCTCAGCGCTTGTTGCCAAGCGGTGGGAGTTTCTCGAACTCGAACTTGCCTAGCGTGTTTCGGATTTGCTTTTCTCAGAATTGCCCGGGGGCTGGTGGCTTCCATGACAAGTGGAAAATCGACTGCGGAAGGGCAGAATTGTTGGAATTCTTCGCTCGGAAGGTCGTTGATTCGTGGGGAAGAATAAAGCGAACTAAAGTTGTTGGCTTGATTGAATTTGTCGACTGAATCGCTGCTCTTCGATTTTCAGATTGCATTTCTGGCCCACTTTTTTCATCATTTCGTTCCTCTTTTTCTTTCTTCTTTCCATGATCACTTGGTCACTTTCTTCAGCTCTCCTTATTCCTTTCTCTGGCTTAACTCAGTCGAAGAGTCTCAGTCTTTCTTTCTTTGCTTTTCGTCCTTTTCTCAGTTAGTAGTCTGTGCGAATCTCTTTCCATTTTGGTGGCATTTTCTCCTCTCTTTTCTGATAAGCTTCCTTTCTGTTCCTCCCACAATTTCTTCTGTCTCTCTTCCTGATACTTTTCTCTCACCTTTCCTACTTTCCTCCCTTCCTCTTGATATCATCCCTCCTGGCTTTTATGCTCTCCTTATTTCCATTTTCCAACATATCCTTGATTCCCTTGGAAACTCCTTTCCTCTGCTTTCACTTCCCAGCTTTCTGGCTCTTTCTTCTTCTCGCTCTTTCTGTTCTCCTGCTCGTCCTTGGTTCCTTGCTTGAAACGGCTACTTTAACGGTGTTTTTGTGTGGCCAACGTCACCGGCGGTTACCGTCATTCCGGCGGAGCGTCATTTGTTTGTTGGGGGATTGGGCGATCTATTTTTAAGTTTCTTGAAATTTTTCATTACCCGTTCGGTATTTTTGGGGGGTTCGTTTTGTGTCGGTCAATGCCCACAATCGGCCGAGATTTGCGTGTTTGTTGTTTTTTTGCATATTCTCATGCGGAAATGCGAGGCACGGGGCGTATGCGCAACCCGGCCCGACTCAATGGGGCGTCGGCTGGCTGACCGATCGGTCGGGCGCCCTTGCAATTTTACGTGATTTCTAGCCGCACTGAACTTTGGCGCGACTGACCTGTGGCATTTTCGTGGGCAACCTAACGGGAATGACACGTTTTTGAATGAATGCAAACGGATCCAGAATTTCTAAAATACCATAAAAGAAATATGCAAAGAAATAACAATAAAACCAGATCAAAAGAATCGAGCATCATTAGTGGGAGCCGCAGAGCCTGAAACCGGCGCCACCGCATACCCCCATTCATAAATGAATGAATCCGTATTTCACAACGAATGTCAACGATCTCAATTAGAGAGCCCCTACGGCTATGGGATTTGGCGTGCCGCTGGAATTTACTTACCTGGTTTACCGCTATTGCCGTCTCGCTCGCTTCAAATGGCACGACCGCCGCAGCCGTCAAAACAAAACTGGTTCCTCTCATAGACCTGACGCAACTCCAAAACGCGCGAGCGCCCCCGCCCCTTCGTCTTTGGGGATTGTGTGTGGCAGCGTCTAGACGAGTCCTTGGCGGCAAGAAGAATCCCACGGACGAAGGCGAAAGTGGTGCGTTGGTTTTTGGTCGCGTCTGGGGATCTAAGCCGGCGCGAAAATATGCCGTTGTCTTGGGTCCACTATTGTTATCCTTGGGCTGCGGTATGCCGGCATTGAGATTTATGTGTGTACCGAAGTTCAAGGAACTTTCATGGGCTTAGAAATTCCCAGGAATTAGAGAACCCATCCCAAGGCTCTCATTAAGTGACTTTCGCGGAATTTTATAAGCCGCTTGCAACGGTTTGCAGGAAATGCCTTCTGTCGGCCGCTTCTTTCCTTTGTTCTATCGGTTCATCCCACTGTCAGGGAAGTAGAAACAAAACGCCATCTATCGGGTTAGTGGGTAAACTTCTAGGCAGCCCGCCGAGGTATCGAATATCGATTCCGCGCGTGTAGACACTAATTTTCGAATTTAAATAAATAAAATTACGAAATTAGAAATTCATGCAAAGAAACTCGGTTATCGAGGAATTATTTAAAGCCCGAAATCAAAAAAAATAAAATGAGTAAAATTCACGGCAACGATAACCGAACTGAAGTAATCGTCTTCGATAGCACTGAACCAGTTCCTTGGTTCCGCGTTTGTTCGCCGGATTTCGCCGCGTAACTTTTGCTGAATATTCCCGAAAATGTCTGTTTTCCGCCACTTAACGCGCAAATCCCAGCTGCCCGGCAACTGGAGCTGGTGCCGATGGAGCTCCTCGACGCACAGCAAGACAGACAGCGTTGTCCAGCCCTCGGCTGACCCTGAGCGCCAGCAGCAGCTGGTCAACGAATTGGCCGAGTCTCAGACAAGAATCCGGCCGTCTATTGATCCCAAAGAAACCTCCATTGTGCTGTTCCCCGGCCAGGGCACCCAGTACGTGGGCATGGCCAAGGACCTCATGCGCTTTCCGGGGGCCCGCCGCATTTTCGAATTGGCCAACGAGGTGCTGCAATTCGATCTGCTGAAAATCTGCCTGGAGGGTCCACGTGATAAGCTCAACCGCACGGAGTTCGCCCAGCTGGCGGTGATGGTCTCCTCGCTGGCAGCCCTGGAGCAGCTGCGGGAAGAGCGTCCGCGGGCCATCGAGAGTTGCGTGGCGGCCGCCGGCTTCAGCCTGGGCGAGATCACAGCCCTCGTCTATGCCGGCGCCCTGCCCTTCGACAAGGCCCTGCAGCTGGTCCAGGTGAGGGCCACGGCCATGCAGGCTGCCTGCGACACGGCCGCCGGGGCCATGGCCATGACTTTGTACGGCCCGGACACCAACGTGGGCGAGGCCTGCAAGAAGGCCACGCAATGGTGCCTGGACAGCGGTGTGGAGAATCCTTATTGCGGCGTGGCCAACTTCATGTATCCGCACTGCAAGGTGATTGCCGGCAACACGGAGGCTTTGGAGTTCCTCGAGAAGAACGCCAAGGCCTTGAAGATCCGACGAATGAAGCGACTGGCGGTCAGCGGAGCCTTCCACACGCCTCTGATGGCCAGCGCCGTGCAGCCCTTCAGGGAGGCTCTCAAGAAAGTCCAACTGCAGGATCCCATCATCCGGGTCTACTCAAATGTGGACGGCAAGCCGTACAAGCATGCGGAGCACATTTACCGCCAGCTGCCCAAGCAGATTGTGAAGCCCGTGAAGTGGGAGCAACTGCTGCACCAAATGTACGAACGGCGGCAGGGCTCGGACTTTCCCAGGACCTTCGAGTGCGGCCCGGGCAAGGGGCTGCTGCAGGTGCTCGAGAAGGTCAACGCCAAGGCGGCCCAGACGGCCTTCAATGTGACCGCTTGAGCGGCGAAAAATATTGTAGTAAAGTTGTTTGGTTTTAAAATTGTGTTTTTATCCTTCCACTAGAAACAAAAAATGCAGACCCTCGGGGGTCACCTCGGCCGGGCTTAACTTTTCTCGTCTCTCGAGCGCATGCGATGGACAAAGGCGGCTCCTTTGTTTTTCCGGAAACTCTCAAACGGATCGGCAGGATTTGTGCCCAGGCCCTGGGAAGAGAAAGAGTTTTAAACTTGAAATGACCCACGGGATTGTCCCTCTACCTTGTACATGTCCTTGCGCTCGCGCACCTCGCCGCCGGCTATGGGGGCATCGATGCCCTGGTTCTTGGAGCCCAGGCCCGTGCCCGTGCCGCCCCAGCCCATTTTCATGAGCATTTGGTGGCCCTTGTTGGTCTCCTCGATGAACTCCAGGGGCTTGGCGAAGTTGCTGCCGCTGGAAAAGCTCAAAATGAAGCAAAGTATAAAAAAACAAAGTATTTTCCAACTCACAAGAAACTGGGCGGGGTGACCGAGCGCTCGCGGTCCACTCGGCGGCTGTTGTTGATTTCGTTGCCGTTGTTGTTGCTGCTGCTGCGCTCGGCCCTGCTCTCGCGGTTGGAGTCGCGGTCCCTGCGCGGCGAGCGGTTTCTCCTTTCCGGTTTGCGTCCACTGCTTGCTTGATTTCTGTTGCGCGGGGTCGGCGGCGTTCGCTCCGGCGACTTGGACTTTGAATGCGAACGGGAGACTTCTCGGCCGGCAGTGGGCGAGCGGGAACGCGAGCGACTTCTGCTCTTCGACCTAAAGAAGGTAAAAGTTAGTGAGTTGGTTTTTTTTTTTGCTGGAGTTTACCCACCGGTAGCAGCGCTTGTTGGCCTTTTTGAGCTTGGGCTTCTCCAGGACGATGGGCGAGGGCGAGCGCGACTTGCGCCGCTCGCCGGACTTGATTTCCTCCTCCTTCTGCTTCCTCGCCGCGTTCTTCACCTTGTAGTACTCGTACAGCCCCAGCTTCTCCCAGCCCTCACTAAAAAGGGAGAAGGATCAACAAAAAATCCTTTAAAAAACTGCCAACAACTCACTTGTCCCGCGGGCGGTCATGCGAGGGCGCCGCGTAGAAAGCATTGAGAGCATTCGTGAGTCTTTCGTTTTGTGGGGCCGGCGCCGGCAGGCGTATTTGCGTGGGATCCAAGGACTTGTAGTTGTAGTCCTCCAGGCGAATGAGCGGCACCATCAGCCCCGCGGGCAGGTCGAAGTACGGCGCCGTGGGTATCTGAGGCTCTTGACTCAAAGGCGGCGTCGAGGCTTCCGCAGCCGCCACCGCCCCACTCGCTGGCTGTTCTCCCTGCTGCTGGGCCTCTTCCTGCGGCGCCTGCTGCTGCTGTTGCTGCATTTTCTGCACGGCCTTCATGGCGGCGCTCAGCACATCCATGTCCACTTTGGGCTCCCCCGACAGGCCCGGCAGGTTGTTCATTTGCCCCACAAACGGATGCTGCTGCTGGTGGAAATGCTCGACCGCCTGCATGGCCGCGCTGAAGGCCGCCATGTCCACGCTGGGCTCCCCGCCGCCCGGCGGCCCGGCCTGCATTTGCAGCTGCACAAACTGAGGCGGCGGCGCCGCAAACCCAGGCGGCGGCTTGGACATGTCGGGAATGAAGAAGTTCTGGGCCCGGCCGTCGGCAAAGTGATTGCCCTGCGGCGGGTACACGCCCGGCGGATGCAGCTGCTCCAGCGGCGGCGTGTTGATTCTCTCCCGCTCCGCTGCCCCCGGCATTATGATGCGCTGCGACATCAGCGAGGGTATGGACTTGTGCAGGGCCCCGCCGCCGGGCTGCTGCTGGCCTAGCAGCTGCTGCTCCAGTTGCTGCTTCTGCTGCTCCAGCTGGACAATCTGCTGGCTGGCGTGCTGGGTGAACAGCTGGTGCTGCTTTTTGTAGCTGCAATGGGGAAGTGGTTAGTGACAGAGAAGAAAACGGCAATTGAAAAACTCACTGGTCCAGGGTGGAGTTTGTGCTTTGGCTGATTTTGGCCACGATGTCCTGGTGGCTGTTCTGCTGGTTGGTCTTGTACTCCTGCATGGAAGAGTCCGGCGACTGCAGCTTGGAGATGACGCAGGCATCGAAGAACTTGGCCTTGGACTCCCACAGCGACAGCAGTTTCGTCAGCTTCTGGCGTTGATCGGCACTGGCAACTGCCACACAGAAAAAGAGAAAGAAATTTAGTTTCCCCTTCCCAAGGATTTGCGTTGGAAACTCACTCAAGTCGGCGCTGCAGAACATGGGAATGACGACGTTCTCCAGGTTGTTCTTCAGATCGTTGATGTTCTTCCGCATGCTGTAAGGAGAGGGTTAATTACTTGAGAATACAAATGGCCACCCAGTGGTTCGGGCTGTCGGTCTGTTGGTGGGTCAAGGCCGGTCGGTCGGTCGGTTTGTTAAGCGGTCTTTCGGTCGGTCTGTCCGGTGGGTCGTGGGGCGAACTTACCAATGGTGGAGGATATCATTAACTAAATATATAAGATGCAATTTTTGCTGAAACGTTGAACCATTGACCAAAGCCCTAAAAATAAATCAACAAACGAAAAAAACATATTTTTTTTCTTCTTGTTCTCTGGTTTTTTAGGTGCCCGCACCGCACACCGCTCTAGCCAGGGTCTGAGTGTCTGTGCGTGTGTGTGTGGGTGTGTGTGTGTTCACCTAAAACCTAAAACTCTTCTCTTTAAAAAATATATATATTAGGATATATCGTTGTTCTTGATCGAGATCGGAGCTTCGTTCTTCGCTCAGAAGAGGGAGAGAGACTCATCCGCGGATTGTCAATAAAAAGTTAGTTAAGAATCTTGTTGGTAAGTAAATAATGTACATATAGACGATATGTATGTATAGATAGATAGTTATAGATTACAGTTAACTGAGGCATACTTTTTTAAAAGATACTGTAAAACGACATTGATTTTTGCGCTGTCGGTTGAATGCTGTAAAATCCAGTTCTTGCCTAAAATTGCAATATCAAACGGGTTACTCATTTTGCAAAATTCAACAGATCAAAGTTTTTAATTCTATTAAGTAATTTATATGTAAGTTAATCTAGTGTATTTTTTTTTGGATCAAGAGTGAAATCAAGAGAGAAATAAAAGCAACTCATGCCGGCTGTCAAGAGTTGGTGTTGGTTTTTTGTTATTTACCTGCCGAGATACTGTCCTTGGTGCAGGATTCAATGATCGGTTGGAGGACGGCGTCGAAGTCCCTCAGCTCGATGCTCTGCTCGCTGGCCAGTTGCTCCAATTGGGTGGTGTGGGCGGCGGTCATGGCCTCTTCGATCTGCTTGATCTTTTGGTTCATCAGCAACTGATTTGGTATTTTTTTTTTTTTGTGCGTCGCAAGTTTCAATTTCGTTGGTTTTTTTTATTTATGCGCACAAGGCAAATTATCGTTTGTTTTTTTTTTTATGATAACAAACCATATTAATTTGTTTTGTTATTGTTTTTTAAGGATTTTTTATGTTTCAAAAAATATACAATAAAGCAAAAGTTTAATGTAGCATTGTTAAATTGTCAACTTGATAGATGATGTAAAAACAAATTAAATTAAAAAAGGACAAAAACAAACGCAAGGAGCTTGCATCCAAGAGAAAGAGGGGGGCTGGGGGAAGTTGGCAGGAGAGAGATTGGGAAAAAAGGATCCAGTGCCAGTCTGGCAGAGAAATTAGCGATCTAAGCGCAGAAATATATACACATCGAGTCTGGCCGGGAAGCATATGGAGAAAATATCTACCAAAATCAGCAGGAGGCCGGAGCCTCTCCTGGAAACTTGCTGGACAGTGTACACGGTTTTTGTCTGAGTAAACCCATTCAACAAATAGAGAAGTAGGAGAAACACGCCTGCAAGAGAGTTTATATGCTATAATCTTCTATTTACCGTATGCTGGGCCGTGAGATTTGCCTCCGATTGTTTGATTTGTTCGCAGAGCGTGGACTTCTGGGCGTTGATGGCCTCGATTTGGGGGGTTAAGTTCATCACCAAAGTTGTGCCATTCGGCGGCGGCTGTTGGGCATTTGAGGGCGGCCCCGAGTTGCCTTGCCACAAGTGCTGGGGCGTCTGCTGGCCGTAGGGACCCGCATTGTCCGCCTGTGAGGGCGGCGGCTGCTGGGCGGGGGCCATTTGATTGTTGTAGTGCGGCGGCGGCTGGTTCTGCATCGGCGGTGGTTGTTGCAGGTAAATTGCGGCTCCCACTGGTGGCATCTGGGTTGGAATACCTTGTGCCTTCAACACTGCAAGAAAAACGGCTTTGTAATTGAAATTTACGGAGAAATTTGAGGCTACTTACTGGTTTGCTCGGCGGCCACGCGATATTGATAGTAGGCCGCAAAGTCGCCGCCGTAGAGGAAATCGAATTTGGGGTTTCCTTGCTGTTTCTGTTTGGTGATCGACTCGAACTCGGGTCCATTGCGCGCCACAAACTCGGCCAATTTGTCTATTATGTTGCGTAAACTCGCATCTGCAATTACAACAACGGAATGAGGCACAGGGAGCCAACGAATTGCAAGAAGTAGTTGGTTTGGGCCGGGGCCGAAAACTGTCACGTGATTGGCCTGTGCGGATTTGTTTTGATTACCTCGTGGTGGCTGCACATCCATTATGTTCCGGCAGTGGGTTTAATTTATATATTTTTGACTCTTTCTATATAAACATTGAGTTTGAAAACTTTTTCTCACAATTACTTTCATGTCCGCGACGCCATATTGAAACGATAGCCCGATAACAGTGTCGCATGACAGCCGGTCATCGAACCGGGTTGCCCGTAAAGAGTTTGGCGGACTGCCAGACCTTGGCGGCCTTAAATAACTTTTTTGTTATTGTATTTTTTGCTTAATATTCTTTCATTTCCTGTTTTATTTTATTAATTTTATTTTTTGGTTTGTTGTTATTCATTTTCATTAGAAGCCAAGCAAATTTAAATTCGCGCGCTAAAAATGCCGGCAAGGCAATCCTGAATTCACGCAAAATCGATAGTTTCAGTTATCGGTTAGTGGGAAAAACAAGCAAAGAGACTTACAAGAAAACCTCGAATACTAGGAAAACTAGAAGGAAAATCTCTAAAAATTCGTTATTGTTTTTTTTTTAATTACGTCGAATTCTATGAGAATTGCCAACTTTACCGCCACGGATTAGGCCGACCTGCCTGAAAATGGATCAGAGTTGAGCGGCCGAGAATAAAGCATAAAACCAGACAAATTAAATAAACGGCTCGAAGACCGCAAACAAAGGCACCTGCAAGTTGCATAAACTCGCATGACATGACGTGGAGCCACTCCATTCAAAAATGCGCACTTGAAGTACGAAAGTCAACCAACGCGTGGCACAATTCCCCATTAACAAATTAACTCTTCACTTGCCCCACGCACACCCTCAAAACAACAATGAGCGAGGGTCAGACAGGAAGCGGCGCTGTTATCAGTATTAACGGCGGCTCTAGCCGCTCGCCGGACCGGTCCACCACTTCGCTGCCACGCAAGCCCTCCGTATCAGAGCCGCCGGAACTCCGCATCCTGTGCTTCGAGCTCACCCACTACAACCGGACGACGCAGTTCCTGCTCAGCTGTGCCGGCATCTTCATTCTCTACATACTGTATGGCTACCTGCAGGAGCTCATCTTCACGGTCGAGGGCTTCAAGCCCTACGGCTGGTTCCTGACGCTGGTCCAGTTCGGTTATTATATACTTTTCGGGCTGGTGGAGCGTCGCCTGGAGGCCCATAGAATCAGCGGCGGCAGTCTGTGGGACAGTGAGCCGGCCATTCGATGCATTCCCATGAAAACGTATCTGATTCTCTCGGCGCTCACCCTGGGCACGATGGGTCTGTCGAACTCCAGCCTGGGCTACCTCAACTACCCGACGCAAGTGATCTTCAAATGCTGCAAGCTCATTCCCGTGCTTGTGGGCAGCATTCTGATCCAGGGCAAGCGCTATGGCCCGCTGGACTTTGCGGCCGCTGGGGCCATGTGCATTGGCCTGGCCTGGTTCACGCTGGCCGACTCGCAGTTGACTCCGAACTTTAATCCTCTCGGCGTGGCCATGATCTCCGGGGCTCTGCTGTGCGACGCGGCCATTGGCAATGTCCAGGAGAAGGCCATGCGCGAGCACAAGGCGCCCAGCAGCGAGGTGGTCTTCTATTCCTATGGCCTGGGATTTGTCTACCTCTTCGTGATCATGCTGGTCACTGGCAACTTCTTCAGCGGATTTGCCTTCTGCCTGGAGGTAAGTAGAATGAAAACATCTAAACTATCAAATGAATTCACTGAGTTTTGTTTACAGCATCCCGTGGAGACGTTTGGCTACGGGTTTCTCTTCAGTCTGTCGGGCTATTTGGGCATTCAGTTTGTCTTGGCGCTGGTGAGAAGCAGCGGGGCTCCCATAGCCGCCACAGTGACCACGGCCCGCAAGGCGGTGACCATAGCGATTTCGTTTGTGTTCTTCAGCAAACCGTTCACAATCCAGTAAGCAAAAAAGGCATCTTTATATTTTCCGGCTGTTAATGCTTTTCCTTCCTTAGATATCTCTGGTCTGGGCTGATAGTTGTCCTCGGCATTTATCTGAACGTCTACAGTAAAAAGAACAAGCTGTCGTTTGATGATCTGCGGCAGAAACTCAAGCGGACTTCACAGCTGCTGCGCTCGCCCAGTCGGCGGTTCCTCATTGAAGTTTAAGAACCAAAAATCTATCGACAACACAAATTAGTGAATTTAACCAAAAACTTCACCTGGTATAACTGTCGTCTATGTGTGCTTGTGTACTATAATTAAATTAGATATCCTTTTGTTACAATTCCTAACTCTCTACGTCGAATTCCATTACCCGCTTCACCAGGTCCTGGCGCTCTTTCAGCGACGCCACCTGGCCCACTATGCGGTCGAGATACTTTCGCTGGTAGTTAATTATAAACTTGTTACACTGGATAATGGTGGCGCCCACATAAAGCGTGCGGAACTTGGCCCGCACATCGCCAATCTACGGGGAGATAATTAAATTACCAAGGACTTCCTTCAGAGTCAACGGGTTTGAGGCCTCACCAATGTTATCAATGGAAGAATGCTGGAAACGAACTGCTGCCCGCGGTGTAGGCAGCGGATGATGGCCACTTTCGTGTGCTCATTGCAGTATTTCACGCGGAATCCTTGCTCCAGCAGGCCCAACCCGTAGACTCCATAATGCTTCTCCACGCTGTCCAGCAGGCACCTCTGCAGTGTGTGATCGCTCAGCCGCAGCGTTTTCGCGGGCGCATAAGGCACAATTTGCACTACAATGTAGCTAAAGAGAATTTTAATTATTAACTTAACGGCCTTTATACCCAATTCCTTACCGGTTCTTTATCCTGACCATTTTGTCAACAAATTCCTGGTGTTTGGCCGGCCATCAGCTGTTTTTGCAGGCGGCGCTGCCAGATTGGTTTGCCGGGCCAGCGTAGAGTTGTCATCTTTGTGGTGGATTCGAATGAGCGGAGGCGGCGGGCACTTCAGTTTTCTCCGGTTTACAAACTTAATTAACAATAAATTCTCCGTGCTTTAATGAGTGAGATTAAATTTTGCTTACACACAGCGAAATTTCGGGCTTTACAAAATGCTTGCGTCCAGGCTTTCGGCAGTTGCCTCCACCGATTTATGGTAATTTCCGAGGAATCTCTCTAAGCCTCCCTGAGAATTCAAACGGCTGACGCTTGCAAATTTATCGCGTTTCGCGATCAGACAGGTTTTCAGGGTGTTAAGTGTGTCAGTCTTGTTTTATCAGTTGGCGGGCAGCAGTCGTTGCGCTCGGTTCTCGCTTACGTTCTCTCTATTTTGACCCCCCAAAGGGCACCACAGGCCCCCCCGAAATGTCCAAAAACCCTCTCTTCGTGGGCGTAGACGTCGGCACAGGCAGTGCCCGGGCAGCTCTGGTCACTGCCTCTGGCAAGGTCAACAAGCAGGCCGTCCAAGAGATCAAGACCTGGACCCCAGAGCCCGACTACTACGAGCAGTCCAGCGAAGACATCTGGCAGGCGGTATGCAAAGTTGTCAAGGTAATTAAACCCGCCAGTGCATTGGGCCGCTGATAACCTCGCCCGGACAAACAGATTAGATTAATGCAAACGTCTTACAGAGCGTGACCGAGGGCATCAATAAGGCGGACGTCAAGGGCATTGGCTTCGATGCGACCTGCTCCCTGGTGGTGCTGGGGGCCAACGGCCAGCCGCTGACGGTGAGCAAAACAGGAGCGGCCGAGCAGAATATCATCCTGTGGATGGACCACCGGGCCACCCAGGAAACGGCCGAAATCAATGAGGCCAGGCATCCGCTGCTCAAATACGTGGGCGGCCAGGTTTCCCTGGAAATGGAAATGCCCAAGCTCTTGTGGCTGAAGCGGCATCTGCCCCAGACCTACGGCTCGATGTGGCGGGCCTTTGACCTGCCCGACTTCCTGACCTGGCGGGCCACTGGGGTGGACACGCGCTCGCTGTGCTCGGTGGTGTGCAAATGGAACTACGATGCGGCCGGCAAGAGCTGGAATGAGGAGTTCCTGCGCCAGGCCCAATTGGAGGATCTGACCGGCAACAAGTTCGAGAAGATCGGCAGCGATGTTCAGCCGCCGGGCCGGCCTGTGGGCAAGGGCCTCTCGGCCCAGGCAGCCGGGGAACTGGGCCTGGCCGAGGGCACAGTGGTGAGCACCTCCCTGATCGATGCCCATGCCGGGGCTTTGGGGATGTTCGGCTGCCGGGCCGACGACCAGGCCGACGATGTCCAGGGCAAAATGGCCTTGATTGCCGGCACCTCCACCTGCCACATGAGCATCACGCGGCAGGCCTGCTTCGCCCAGGGCGTCTGGGGGCCCTACCAGGATGCCATCATCCCAGGCTACTTCCTCAACGAGGGCGGCCAGAGCATAGCCGGCCATTTGCTGGACCATCTGCTCCAGACCCACGAGTGCTACGCGGCTGCCAAAAAGGAACTCAAAAGCAACAAGTGAGTTGATTAATTTCCAAAGCAGTGATTCAGTTGTTTTTCCGCCAGGCACATTTACCAGCATTTGAATGAGTTGCTTGAGGAAATGGCGAAGGCGCGCGGCCTGGCCGAGGTGGCCTGCCTCACCCGAGACTTGCATGTGTGGCCGGATTTCCATGGCAATCGCTCGCCGGTGGCCGATCCCTCACTGCGTGGCATGGTGAGTCCAAAAGGCCAGCCAAGGGTTTCTTCATTTATTTTATGCTTAGATTTCCGGGCTGGACATGACGCGCGGCCTGGAGTCCTTGGCCATCAGCTACTTGGCCTTCACCCAGGCCTTGGCGGTAAGACAAATCTCGAGCTTTCTAGGCTTTCTTACTGATCGGAGGCCTTCTGTTTTTAGTATGGGACTCGCCATATCATTGAGAATCTTTATGAGCACAAGCGGGCCAAGTTCCAGACGCTGCTGTTCTGCGGCGGCCTGGCCAAGAATCCTTTGTACGTGCAGTGCCATGCGGACATTTGCAATCTGCCGACGCTCATACCCGACGAGCAGGAAATGGTTTTGGTGGGGGCCGCTGCCTTGGGCGCCGCTGCTTCTGGCCTGTACGACAGCCTGGAGAGCGCCTCGAAGGCCATGGGAGGCTCCGGTCAGCTGCTCGAGCCGAACAAGGCCACCATCGAGTTCCACAATCGGAAGTACCAAGTCTTCCTGCAAATGCTGGAGCACCAGCGCGAGTACAAGTGCCTGATGGACGGAAAGGCCTAATCAAGCAGTCGAGAGTGAGTTCCGTAAATAAATATACATTTATAAATTGCACTGAATCGATGGACAGCAGCGGCTCACAGGTACAGTCAATCTCACTCGGCTGGCAGAGATTCTAGGCTATAAATGCAGCCGCCTTGGATTTGATGAGGGCGCGGCAAACCGGACAGGTGACTAAGATCTTCTGGGCGCAGTCTTCGCACAGGCAAACGTGGCCGCAGGGCAGTAAAATAATCTAAGGGCAGGGAATTTAGGTTACTTTCGGGTAGTTAGCTTGGCCAGCCACCCACCTCTTTGGGGTTCGTGCAGCAGACCACGCAGAGTTGGTCCGGCGACAGAGTGTGTGGCCGATTGCGGGCCCTGCGCTCATGGCGCTCTGATTCTAGCCGGGAGCGGATTTTGGCCTCCTCGCGCAGCTGCTTCCTTTTGCGATACACCTTGCGGATGATGAGGCCCAGAATCACCACCGAAATCGTGCTGCAAATCATGATCCGGAATCTGGAAGAGCAAGAAATTCACCAAATGTAGACGATCAGGAAAATCAGACTCACAGCATAGAAGACTTGGCGTCCTCCAGCCGCCGGATCAGCGTGGATTTCGTGGCGGTGGTCAGAAAGAACAAACCGTTTTTCGTGGGCTGCATGCGAACTGTGTTGCCGTCCAGTTCGAGCTCCCCGACGGCCGTAATGAAGCTGCCGTCGCGCAGGACTTCCTCGGTGGTTTGGAGACCTTTCTGCCGCACTCCCGAGAAGAAGCCGAAGATCTGGTCGAAGGCCGAAAGCGTCGAGGGCTCGTAGTTGTCGTAGACAATGTCTGTGTCCAGCACCGAGGCGCTGAGGGCGTGGGAAATCTCCACGCCGTTCTGCTGGTTGCGCAGCTCGAAGGGCATTACATTGGTGGACTTGTGCAGCAGTTTGTGGTGCTCGGTCCAGAAGCCGGCGAAGCCACGTGTTACCCTGTGCTCGTGGAGCTTTACAATTTGAAGGACGCTGGTCACCGACGGCACCAGGACACTGCGCAGAGGTACGCCAATGGGCGTGACAGTGCCTCGGATCACGGCAAATGGTATCGTTTTGTTCTCCTGCCGGGCCAGAGTGTCCTTGAGGCTGTCATCGATGTTGTATTGCGGCGCATTCTGGCAAAAACGCAACAGTTATGCATGCGAAATTAAATGGGGGAAAAGATTGATTTGCTTACCCTTAGGACTTTGGCGGTGGACTTGGCGCGGGCGTATTCGCGTACACAAAGGCCGAGGATCACCAAGTCGACGCCCAAGGCCAACGATTCGTGCAAAAAATCCATTTTTATTTACACCTTTGCAATTTGACCAAAACCCGAAAACCTCTCCTTGCCCAATCAGCTGATTTATGTGCCGGCTGTCAGCTTGCCAGAGTTGCCTGCCGAGTGGCCTATCGATTTTGTTATCGGCGCGGGATTTCAAAGGCCCCAAAAGAGGAGGAAATGGTCGGAAGAGTTGGCAAAGGCGAGGCAGGCAGGACAATTGTCCTATTTAGCATTTTTGAGAATGCCGAATTTACGTTCATTGACTTCGTCGCTCTGGTTAGAGATTTTGTTTAAATATTTATGCTTTTCCAGGTCAAAAAACGCGCTCAACTTGAGCGTAAGTGCTAAATTAAGTAAAAGTGCCGCAATTGTTTACAAAATCCCAGCACAACCATTGACAATCAATTACCAGAGCCATGGCAACGGCGGTGGCTGGCATCCAGAATTCGTCACTGGCATAGATGAGAAGTGTTTATCAATAAATATTGACACAACGGTGGTTTACTCATCAATTGAGAAGTAAAATAGAAACTGTTATTACTCTGCCTGGTCTCGGTTTTTGGTTGTTGTTGTGCTTTGCACAATTTTAGACTTTCGAAAGCTGATAGCACACACACACACACACACACAATTACAACAAGATATGTCTACCGCGCCGAGCTCCTCGTGTGTCTTCTTACCGGCCCAGTTTCGGCGGCACGGCAACGTTTTTATGACCGCCGCCAGACGCACAATCTCATCAGACAATTGTAGTTCCCCCAAGAAGCTGGTTGTGCCAGGCAGATCAATTTAATTCGATGATGTCCTGCCTTGTTTTCCTATTAGTGGTGGTAAGTAAATCACTTGATAGGTTTTTCCCATTTAACTTGGCTTTTCTTTCAGTTGTTGCTGGGCACAGCGCAGGCTGCTATTGTGTCCACTCGGGTGATCCAGGCCCGCGAAACAAACACCTGCGAGAGCCGCCAGAGCCCGGGGCCGATCTGCGAGTCCTGCGAGCTGCTGGCCACGTGCGTGCGCCACTCCAACGGCTGGGTGAACATCCCCGTCGAGTCCTGCGATGTCCAGAACGGCTTCTATTGCAATGCCCGTCTGGGCACTTGTTCAAACGCCACCGGCCCTTGCCATCCCTTCGGCATCGAGGGCAACTTCCAGTGCACCTCGCAGGGCATCTTCCCGGACCCCTACGACTGCCAGAAGTACCACATGTGCTACTTCGTGGGCGCCACTTTAGTAGCCGCCGCCGTGGACTGCGGCAACGACAAGGCCTTTGATGCCCGCACCGGCCAATGCTCGCTCACCCTGTTCGACGAGGTCTGCCAGCGGCGCCAGTACGAGTGCCCCTACGTGGGCTATGTGGCGTCTTGGCCGACGAACCCGAATGTCTTCTACGTGTGCAAGTCGACGGTGAACCAGAACCTCAACGACACTATGGTGATTTATCCGTCTCTGCATCGCTGCAACGACGGCGAAGTGTTCTCCAATTTCTTCTGCCGGGCTGGGGGTTTGTCTCCCCCAGAAGTGATGGATCCAGAGCCCAGCCAGCCGTCTGCCATGGAGCCCAACGATCCGGGCTTCTCGGTTGTCCCACCTGCGCGTTGTGAGCGGGTTGGCCTGATGGTGGATCCCGAGGATTGCCACAAGTATTTCTACTGCTCGGCCGTCAATGGGCAGATGCGCCACATGGAGTGCCCCGCGGGCACGTACTACCGATCGGAGCTGTCGGCCTGCACCCTCGGCTCTTGCTGAGCGGCGGCCTTGAATAAAAGTTGAACTTTATCATTTAATTGTTTTGGCTTTTCGATTGCGGCTACATTTCCTGCCCGTCGGGGCCCATAAAAGCGCCGTGCCAAGCAGCCGAATCGATCAGTTGACACCTGAAAATGAAGGATCTGATATCAAAGCTTTTGGTTGTGCTGCTCGGCATCTCCGGCTGCCGGGCGGAGAACTCCACCGTGGCCATTGATGCCATGGAATTGGTCACGAACCCTTGCCAGGAGACCCGCATGGCCGGCTTCATCTGCGTGGACTGCTCCACGCTGGGCTTCTGTGTCCAAATCGACGGCCAGTGGCAGACCCTGTCCATGACCACCTGCGAGACCGAGCGCAACTTCTACTGCAACGACGAGGGCAACGTGGGCTGCACTTTCCAGCCGCGCTGCCTGGTGCCCGTGCGCGGGAAATTCTACTGCCAGGTCCCGGGAGTCTACCCGGATCCCTACGACTGCCGCAGCTACCACGAGTGCAATGCCAAGAACGAGGACTTCCCCCGCCAGTGCACCAATGGAGCGGCCTTTTCCGTGCTCACCCAGAGCTGCTCGCTGCCCCGGGACAGCCCCCAATGCCTGGAGAAGCAGTACAACTGCTCTTACCTGGGCGAGACCGGGGCCTGGGCCTCAAATAGTTCGTACTATTATGTGTGTCAGCGGGAGCGGCAGGGGGACCAGGATATCTACTACCCCTTGATGTTCCAGTGCCAGGCTGGGATGTTTTTCAATGGCCACAAGTGTGTGGCAGCGGCGCCGAAAACCCTCAGAATGGCGGAAGATCCTTGCAGCCACGGGGATGTGATAGCGGCACAGACTCCGAATGGATTCCAGGTCTGCATAGAAGGGGAGT
This sequence comes from Lissocephala sabroskyi, assembly GCA_037075105.1. NCBI lineage: Eukaryota > Metazoa > Arthropoda > Insecta > Diptera > Drosophilidae > Lissocephala > Lissocephala sabroskyi. The sequence goes on along the minus strand of JBAMCP010000506.1, from coordinate 20,851 downwards.
ACGTCTATTTTTACTGCCCAAGTGGTTCCCATTTCGATCCAACGATCGCTGTGTGTGTATATTCCGATTAGTCGGGTTGAATGCAATTTTTCAATAAAAGAGTAAAATGCAAAAATAAAAGTTACCCAAAAGTCAACAGCTAAGTTCGTTTTGAGGCCCACAAGTCTGCTTGTATCCTTATCAGTAATAAAACAATTACAACCGTTATTGGATGTGAGATATGAGAACAGAAATAATACTCACACTCCAGCGTTTGATTAAGTGGAGATTTGATCGCGAAAAGGTGAGCAATTCTTTGTTGACAATTTGCTCTGTTCCGAAGTTCTGCAAAGACTCTGATTGCTGTTAAATTGGGATGACTGTGCGTGTTCAGTGGACTTGCGTAGTTGATAGCCTCGAAAAATGAAATTGAAATTAAATTGGGAAGACTGTCAGTGGATTTGTATACCTGCGGTCTTGTCGTCCTTCCGCTCGGCTTGGATCCTGCAAAGTTAATTAGTTCATCTTCCTAAATACTAGACAATTTACAGAGAAGTTGCCCATAAATTACTGCAGACTTCAATATGTTGAGTAGACTTGCGTAGTTGATAACCTGGACTCGAAAATTGAAATTGAAATTAAATTGGGAAGACTGTCAATGGATTTGTTTACCTGTGGTCGTGTATCCTGTATAATTTCATTACTTTATGTTCCTTTAATCTAAAAAAAATTTAAAAAAGTTCCCTGTAGACTAAATATGTTAAGTGGACTTGCATACTTAGTAACAGCCGAGACTCGTAAAGTTCTCCAAAGAAATCAATAGGGTTAAAACTCGTATGATTGTCACTTTTTGCACGGTTTTGATCCTGCAAAGTTAATTAGTTCATCTTCCTAAATACTGAATGATTAAAAGGAGATTAGTCCATGATTTTCTCTAGACTTGCATACTTGATAGACGAGACTCGTAAATCCAAGTTCTCTAAAGTTAAACTTGAATGATTATCAATGGATTTTTATCATTGCGGCCTTGTCGGATTCTCCACGGTTTGGATCCTGTAAAGTTCATTATTTTATCCTTAATACTAAACGATTCAAAGGACTTCTGTAGTCTTGAATATGTTCAGGGGACTTGCGTAGTTGATAACCTAGACTCGTAAATTAAAGTTCTCCAAAGACCTCGATTAATGTCAAGCTCGAAAGACTGTCAGTGGATTTGTATTATATTTCTCCTTTCATTTACAAAAGATTTAATTGGAAGTTGCTTCCAACTCTCTTTCTGTTTTGTTGACTTGAACACTTGTGGTCTTTTTATGGTCATGATCTGCACAAGTTTAGTTGAGGTGGTCGTCGTGGTTAAGTTGATTACCATCTTTTCTGGATTCCTCGATCTCGATGAAGAAATGCTTACAACTTACAACTCTTCTTTAATCTCAGCACATTATTCCATACATTTTTGTGGAGTTGAGCAGTTTGTTTTCTGTGAGTCCCCGCTGCCTCTGTTTGTATCTCTTCATCTTCTAGCCTGTTGTTTTCAACTTGAGCAAAGAATCTGAAGTTTTATCTTTTAATTAAGCGCCGATTGCGGTCGACATTTTCATATCGAGGCTTATCGTCGGTTATAAAAACACCAGCCGAACCCCAAAGCGGTAAACAGTCTTTCTATTCTAATGGCTTTTGCAACATCAACCTATTTATTGGTCCTGCTGTTGGGCATTGCAGGATGCGGAGCTCTCAAGTTGGTGGTCCAGCCTTTTGTGGAGTCCGGAGAGCCCTGCGAAAACGGCAAAATGTATCCCGGCCCTGAAGTCAATCAGTATTACTATTGTCTTAGGGGGACAATAGTTCCGGGAGAATGTCCTCCTGGTAGTTACTATGATCCTCTGAGATTCATGTGCGTCCATGGAAGCCAGGCAGCTCCAGCCCAGCCGCCGACCGGAGAGCCGAGCGGTCAGCCGAGTCCTGTGAAAACGGCCTGTGCTTTTGTCGGCCAAACTGCCGATCTGGCCGACTGCCAAAGTTTTTACAGCTGCTCGGCCAAAGGATCAGAAATGCAGCACCACAACTGCCCCGCCGGCTATGTGTACGATCAGCGGTTGTATAACTGCGTCCTGGGCTCGTGTTGATGAGCAGAGCTTCATTTAATTAACAAGGGAAAGGGACAAACAACTTAAGGCTAATAAAGAAGGCAAGTGTGAGAATTTTGGGCTTTTAATCGTCACACTCGCGGACCACAGGATGCAGCACTATGGAGGCTCCATTGCAGCCCGTGCGGTCCGAGATGAAGTCATGGAAATTGCTCTCCAGCGCCCACATGAACCGCTTGTGACCCGGCAGGACTTGGGTGGAGAGACGGCAGTCGCCGCCGCGCTGCACCTCCTGCCAGTTGGACGCCTTAAAACAGGTCTCCGAGTCCCACAGGTAAATGTCGTTCTCGCCCTTGTAGCGGAAGAAGAGCGAGGTGCCGCCGTCGGCGCCCAGGAGGACGGCCTGTTTGCCAAACGGCTTGGGGCCCACATCGATGATGGATCCGGCGCCCTGGCCCACGCGCAGATACTCTCCCTTGATTGAGTAGAGCCGCGGCGAGCTCAAGTAGCTGAAGAACAAGGTGGAGGTGCCATCGGGCTTGGAGGTCAGTGCCACATAGAGAACGTCATTGGCTGGGGCCGTTGCCTTGGGCAGGACAATGCGGTAGGATTTATTGCCGGTTATGTCGTAGACCAGGATACTGCGAGCGCCGGCATCGGCCACATAGCTGAAGGAAGGGGAAAATGGATTGCATTGTTGTTAGTTTTCGACTGGATTTTGTCCGCCTTCGTGGGGCACTCACACAAATGGCTTGTTGTCCTTGGAATAGTCGACAATGATGAATTGCAGGCGACTCTCGGAGGTGACCAAGTCGCTGAGATCGATGCTCTTCACCACCTTGTTGTTGGCCGTATTGATGGCCACAATCTTGGGGCTGCAGCGGCGAATCGGCTGCTCCAAAGTGTTCACAATGCCCACGTCGAGCACCCACAGAAGACCCTAAAAATTCAACCCATCAACTTGCTGCCTTATTTCCCCAGCAATTAAGGCCTTTAATCGCCCGCTCTACTCACGTTCTGATCGATGGCCACGTCCACCACCGACTGCAAGGCCTGGCAATTGCCCTCCTCCTGGATGGCCCAGCACGGGTACGGAGCAATTTTGGTGAGGCACTCGCCCTTCTTCAAATTCACTTTGCCCAGGGTGAAGGGCACCCCCTGCTTGTACCGCGGCAGCGCCACAAAGGCCACATCCCGCTGCAGCTGGGCGCGGGTCACAATCACATTGCGGGGCACATAACGACCCGATTGCACGTAGATGTTCTTTGTGGAGTCGCAGGGCCACAGCAGGTTGCTGCCGCTCAGCTGGAAGGTCAGCTCGGCCAGCGGATTCTTGTCGCATTTGCCAGTGCGAATGACGTTGCTCGAGCCGGAGGAGTCCTCGTTGCCGCTGCTCGAGCTGTAAGCCCCGCACACCGAGAGTGGCAGGACGGCCAGGCAAATCGCCAGAATTTGTCGTTGGCTCGACTTCATCGTTCGTTCGTTGCTTGGGTAAAAGTGCACCGGCGCTATTTGCATTTATATTTATAGAGCCAGATTAACGATTTAAAGATGCTCTGCTCGTGTTTACTTTGCTTGGTCACATAGCCCAAATCGCTGGAGCGCCGTGGCTGTGGCAAGGTCATCGGTTGAACAAGCTGCTAACATGTGTCTGCCCCCGCCCCGCCCCTTTGGGCAGTCGGCACGTCTGCTGAGCCAGCGGAAGTGCCCGCCAACGCCGCCATTTCGAATGCGGAAGTTGTGGACCGAAAAAAAAAACCCAGAGAATAATGCTGACCATTCGCCAGTGCGTGCAATGACTGCAAATGCATTTTCCTTTTCTCTTTGCCTCTAGTTTTTTAGCTTTGCTTAAGCATCATCGATCATTTGGGACAGAAGGAGAAAACAAGCAAAAACAAAGATATGCTTGAAATTCTCTTAATGAAAACGACCGCCCCCCTGACAGACGGGAGAGACGTAGAAAAAAGTTCAAAGTTCACATTTTCATCGCACGTAAAAAATTGACGGGTTCTTCTTTGTCGGCTCGGCCAACTATGGCAAAAGTTTTTCTCGTTTCTGGAAAAGTTCGGCATCGGTTACAATGTCGAGTTTGCTTGTTTGTTTCTTTGGGCGTATCACTGACCAGAGACAAGTTTCTGGTTGCTTTTCAAGTCGATGTTGTCCCACATTTTCTTTTAACAACATCAACGCGTTGCCACAGCAAGAAATCAGAGAGATTTTGATTGAAAATTCGATAAGAATTCGTTCTCGAAATGGGAAAAATCAGTTGAAGATGCACTGACTTTATTTGGGAGTTTATCATTTTATATTTCACCATTCTGAGAAAAATAGAAAGAGAGAGAGAGAGAGAGAGAGAGAGAGAGAGAGAGAGAGAGAGAGAGAGAGAGAGAGAGAGAGATATATATATAGAGAGAGAGAGAGAGAGAGAGAGACAGTAAGAGAGAAACAGGGAGAGAGAGAGAGAGAGATTAAGAGATAAAAATAGAGAGAGAGAGAGAAAGAGAGAGGGAGAGAGACCTTTAAGAGAGTCTCTCCTAATTTGTATGAAGAATAGTGGTTGATATTTAAAAGCCACTAAGGAAAAGTGCCAACGCTCTTTTGATCTCTTTTTTATATCTCTAAGCTTCAAATATTTTTGAGTCTATCTCAGAGACCTGAAGAGAGCAATGTTAGGATCCTAGACGGGCAAAAAAGCCTGCAAGTTCTAGAGAAAAGTTAATCTCAATGCCCAAGAAGGTTTTTTAAAGAAAATATACCATTTCACTTCAAGTTAAAGCGCCTCGTCCACCTAATTTTAAATCAAGTATTATTTGAAATGGGATGTTCTACCCCACCCGCCATATTCTCCAGATATTGCCCCGTCTGATAACTGTTTGTTCCGATCAATGGCACATGACTTGGCTGGGCAGCAATTCACCTCTTACGGGGAAACTAAAAAATGGATCGATTCACGGATCGCATTAAAAGACAAACTGTTCTTTCGAGCTGATATCCGAAAATTTCCAGAAAGATGGGAAAAAGTAGTGGCTAGCGATGGGCAATACTTTGAATAATCCATTTGGAACAATTTTTGTTTCTAAAAAGCCTTAAAGTTCGAAAAAAAAACCTTTAAAACTAATTCCAACTCCCAATAATACGAATATTTTAATTCCAAAGAATTTTACGAAAGTCCTTCCTTATAAATACCCCAAAATGATTTTACTATATTTCTTATGCCTCTTTACTTTGCGTTATTTAATTTTACCTATACAGAATTCTAGTTAATTCTTTTCCTACTATTTTAACAGATTTGTCTCATTACTGTTGATATAAGAACTCCTTAAGATTTTTCTCGAACTTCCACTTAAAATTTCTGTTTAATTTTCTCTTAACCGTTTCCTTTGTGGATTAAATTTCAAGCTTCCTAATCTATTAACTTGGGCGAGAGATTCTCACACTTTGAATTTATTCACCTCACCGCCCCTTTAAATTGAGGTTCATCCGTTGGGCTATTCATAATTTTCCGGGCCGAGAGAAACGATTATGGGGCCATAAATGCCCAATAAGCCGATGTCTCAGCCAATTTAAATGCATTAGAAAAAAAAAATATAAGCCCACACGAAAGGCAACCTAACCGATAAATCCAACAACAACCGCCTGCTAGACAATTCCGAGGCGATCCAAGGGATTGGGATCGTCTGCTTGGTATTTTGTGGGAAGGCTTTAAATATTCAATGAGAAAACTCACGTCAATGACCCCAACGAGCCCCGAAAATCGAAGACAATGCCAACCGCCACACACACAATGTGCCGGCCGTGATGGTCATCCATCCATAGAACTTGGCCCTCCGATTATCTTTCTCGCTCGAATAATGAAAAATAAAACGCATTGAGGGCTTCGTGGCGCCCTTGGCCACAATTTGTGGACAGAATGTACGCCAGGACGAGGGCAGGAGGATGCGTTGTTGGGGTTCGTTAGGATGACCGGACGGCTGGCCGCCTTTTGTTTGTTTTCCTCGCTTTTGTCCCTTCAGGCGATTTTTGGGAGCACGTGCACTGAATTGTACTGGACGTGGCGGACGCATTGGAAAATTTAAATCGCCTTCAATCTTCTCGAAGTTTACTTGTCCCAATTTCGCCAACGGCTGGCAAACATGCAAGCAGCCAAATTCGCAGTGATTCCAGAATCTTTCAAATTGACGCTGCGAGCAATTTGAAAATAACTTCCGTTGCCGGAAAAGACAAAGACGCATTTTCCCCTCCCCCGTTCAGGCGTAAATATCTCATATTGATTTTAATAATATGCAGAGGAATTTATGGAGCGTTCAATCGCACGTGCTGGGCATGGAAGTCGCTCAAAATTTCTTCAGTTGATTGGTGTTTAAAAAAAAAGAGGTCGAGAATGCGAATGGGAAAATATCATACGCAATTTATAAATAAAAAATCGAATGTTACGGATCATTGACAGCATTTGGCGTGGCCATAAATAAAATACAAAAATCCATCGAGAAAATCGAAAACAAATTCCGGCCAACAACAAAAATTGAGTACGGAAAAACTTGCTGGCAATTTGAAGCGAAGTTTATGGAAAATTTAAATTGCATTTTCAATTTCGGGCAATTAAAACTGCAATTGATTGTTAAATTTATTTCGCCTGGCTGGGCCAAAAACGAAATCAAGCCAACGCCAGCAGAAATCACAACCCGGCAACTTAGAAATCAAGCCAACAACAAATTTACGCCCCGCCGACTCACAAGGGCTCTGCGGTCAGCAAAAATACCAAACCGGCCGGCCGGCTGGTCGGTCACTTGGCCCATATTTCCAGTTGCCCATTCCCATTTCCATTTTGATTTGTCGATTTGCCCGATTCGGGAACGTGACCACAGACAAGTTATTGTAAACAAATGCGTTGAAAATGATTAGGCAGTTTGCCCGGCTGCTGGGGCTTCCTTATTGCCATATTTATGGGGATGAGCATCGCTCAGTTGTGTTTATTTACCTGCCACTGTCGTTGGGAAGTCTTTCGCGGAATAAAGAGAGATGGGCCCATAAATTACCACCGGAAGTGCCTATTTATCAATTTTTTTTTTTGTTGTTTGCCGGTTCTAACCAGTGGGTGGTGTTGATAGGCCGGCAAATAAATCACAGCTCCCCGGCCGTCGGTATGCCGGACACGTCGCCGCCTATTTGGGCCCATGGAGACGGTAATGGAATTTCATAGATTCCAAGGCTCTCTATTTTTCTCTGCCTCCCGGGTGTAGAAAAAAGCACAACTGTCTTGGTTACTTAGCTGCCCCGGCCAATGGAAAATTACGGCCATCAATTGAAATGACCATTGAATGCTTACAAATTTCAATATGTCAGCCAATATTCCGTCTTGCAATCAATTAATTTCTGACATAAATAGTCGTCAGCCTGCGCAGTATTTTTTCTTTCTAAGGCTGCCTCCAGACTGCCTTGGAATGGGATGGCGCCATCTCCCAGCTCCCAAGGCCCTTACAGTGGTGGGAAAGTCTTAAGTTTAAATCAAAATCTTGGGAGGAGCAGGGAAAACTCGAGTTCTTTTAAGGTAAAATAAGAGGGGTTTTTGAATGAAGAAACTTTGAGCTTTCTACTCCATTAGGAGCCAAGGAGAACTAAACGAGAGAGACTGATTTCCAAGTCGGATTAGCATTCAATCTATTTATGGGATAAGAAAATTTAAAATATGAAAGAAAAAAAATTAAGAAATTTATAAAGAAAGCAGCGAAACATTCGGTTAGTCTCAGGGTTTTTAATCAGTTTAAATTACTGGTTGCTTATTGGATTCTTTTGGGCACAAAACCCCAATTCATTGAATAATAATAAATTTAGGTTCATAGTAAGAGGAAATAATTTGACGATAAAACAGAAAAATTTCTATAAAATAAAACCACAAAGATAAAACCACAAAGCAAGTTTGAATTGGTTCCGTTTGGCTTAAGATATTTCTTTGGTATTTCTGAGAAACCAGAAAATGAAGTTTGCCATAAGTAAATGAGAATTCGATAAAAAAATTCTTCAATTTAAATTGATTTATCGTCATAAATAAAATTATTTTTAAGGCTTTAGCGTTCCCCTTTGAGATATGCAACCTCTCAAACGTTTAAGCTCCTTTAATCCTTGATGGCCCTTAACTAATTTCTATTTTTCTTTCCACGATTAAATAAGTTTCTTGTGTTTCTTTAAGCTCGCCATTTATCCACCTTATCTTTTAGGGATTCGGGGATTAACAGCTGCTTTGAGCCCAGTGTGGCTGGCGTGGAGGCGTCGCAGTGTCGCCTCCGATCGACTTCATTGGCTTCTGACCGCCTCCATTATTTTAATTATTTTTTTATGAAACTGCCAGCAGCCGGTCACCAAGTCGCGCAAATGCTGGCGTCACTCCACCCCAAACAAAGACGCACAAATTCTTCAGCAATTCGAGCAGAACTCCCCAAGGTTCTTCCCGTTTCTCCAAGCACCGAGGTAAATGCGCTTACGATCACGTTGTTGGCCAAGAACTTGGCCATGCCTCATATAAAAGCCAAGCACCAACTAAACGCTGACAAATCGAGTTGAAACCGTCGCTAAGATCAACCCCACCAAAGATCATCGCTCCAGTGAATCAAAGATGCGCCGCCTGGCAATCAGCGTTGTAGGAGTTTTGCTGGCCCTTGGCCTGCCCTCCACCCAAGCCCAGGGCACCAAGTACGGCCTCTGGACCCCAGACCGAGCCCACTCCGACTCCCAGCCCATACAGTGGACCGGCGGCCAGTTCGAGTTCCCCTGCGCCAGCACCAAGTCGCTCTTCAAGAGCTCCGGCAAGTACATTGCCAAGAACGTGATTGCCACGCGGGCCCAGCTGATTGGGGACACCATCTACCTGGCGCTGCCGCGTTACCGGAAGGGCGTGCCGGCCACTTTGGTGAAGACCACCATTCTGCCGGGCACTTGTGCCACGACCTTCAAGCCTTATCCCTGCTGGGACCTGCAGGAGGAGGGCAACTGCAAGGCCCTGCAGTCGGTGGTGGACTTGGTGGTGGACCAGAACGAGGTGCTCTGGGTGCTGGACACGGGCATTGTGAACACTTTGGAGACTCCTGTGCGCAAGTGCCCGCCCAAGGTGGTGGCCATGTCGGTCAAGACCAGCAAGGTGCTGAAAACCATCTCCCTGGAGGGCCTCACCTCCAGCAGCTCGCGGCTGCAGTACCTCGTGGTGGACTATGCCCCCGACGGCGGCTGCTTTATCTACGTGAGCGATGCCGCCAACCGGGCCATTATCGTGTACAATCTGCAGGCCGATCGGGGCTTCCGGGTGGTGCTGCCCAAGGCTGTGGCGGCCGGCTGCCGGTCCCGCGATGTCCTTTACATAGCGCTCATCCGGCGCGATTGCGGGTCCACTGAACTCTACTTCACGTACCTCAGCACCAACAAGCTTTTCTCGCTGAAATCAGAGTATTTGAGGAGTGGTGTGGCCGATGGCCGGATTTTGGGTGAGTTTGAGAGTGAAATAGGAGAGATAATTGATTTGTAATCGGTGATTTTTGTTGAAGATTTGGGCAAGAAGCCGACGCGCATGGTCATCATTGGCACGGACAATGGGTCGGCGATTTTCTTCCGCAACGAAGGCGATGCCGAGGTCTACCGCTGGGACACTAATTCCACGTTCAGTGAGAACAACTTCAAGCCGGTCTACCGCAGCCAGACCTGCCAGTTGGTCACCCATGCCATTCCGGACTACAAACGCAACACGATGAGAGTGTTGCAAAGTAATTTTCCCGATTACATGCAGAATCGCATTGGGTGCGGGGCCATTCAACAGTTGGGCCACATGCAGGGCTGTTGGTAGAAAGGATACACACACACCCACACACACACACACATACACACAGCCACTGGGCGCATCCAATTGGCAACGGCAATTTCCCATTCCCTTCCGCTGCTGCGGGCGGTGCTCCGATTTCGTGGAAAGCATTTAAAATTGCAATTGCAGCAATTTTGTGAAATTGTTAACACTCCGTTGGCACTTTTTTTCGTTGTACATTTCGCCCACAAGCAACCCACACCCTTTAGTTTTTGGCCGCTTGTTTGTCTTGCATTTATGATTGGACGGCTAAATAAGCCAGTCAGTCGATTTGTTTTTGATTTTAGTTCTGTTATCTAAGAGTTAAGCAAAATAAAAGGCGACCCCAATGCGTTGGCCATTCAACTCGTGAAAGAGCCAATCACGGGCTGCAAATTTAATTCCATATAATTGATCTCTCTTCAGGGCGGTTCATTAGTGCGGCTGGATGGCCGGAGGTTGTGCCATTTTCGTTCCGCTTGGCTCCTTGTTAATTTATTGCAGTTTGTTTTCCCACCTTGCAGCCGTCGAATGGCCCGCAGATTCGCGCTCAACTTTAATTCCAACTAATTGGCAAGCCGTTGATAAATGGCACAGCATCGCGGATGCCCCGGGGGAAAACTTTTTAAATGCCAAATACCAAATTAATTAATACAAAGTGGGTTGCCAGCGACTCATCGATATCGACCAGCACGTCGTCCACCTCGTCCGGTGGCGGTTTCAATTTCATTTCCACGGCACCGCAAAGTATGCAGCACTCTGGTCTTCGACTTAAAAGTCTCATGAAGCCGTCAATGAGGCGGCGGCGGGTCGGGCCAGCCAATTGGTTTCCCACAATTCCCGGCTGATATCTTTCGAGGTGCCGGTGTGTGATAGCCGCCAGCTGACAGACATCACCAGTTTTTCGGGTACACAGATAATGGATCGCTCGTCTATTGGGCTTGATTTACAAACTGCCGAATGGTTTGCACTTTTGTTGCTGTCAATTTGCCGGCGAAGCACTCGAATAATCGGCCCTATTTTGGGGCACCATTCATCGAAAATGAAATATTAAAAGTGGGTGCATACTGGGGTAAGATAAATACCCTACAAACGATATAAAGATGATTCCTTAACTTTCAACTTATCAACCATTGAAAATATCGGGAATAAAAATCTAATTTTAGCGTCAATGAGGAAAATGTGAGCTCAGAAATTCTTTCACGTTTCTTGATACATTTTGGGTTCCATTCATCAAAAATGAAGATGAATTAATTTGAATTGAAGACTTGAATTTCGATATATAATATGTACATATGATTCCTTAACTTTCAACTTTTCAACCGTCGAAACTGTGAGAATTTTAAATCCGATTTTTACTCAGAAAATAAGCGTCAAAAATTCCTTCATGTTTCTTGGCTCATTTTGGGTTCCTTTAATCAAAAATTAAAGATGAATACGATGAATGCGAGACTTGATTTTTCGATATATAATATTTAAATATGATTCCTTCACTTTCAACTTTACAACCTTTGAAAATGTTCGAAATCAAAAACCAATAACATTTAAATTCATTCAACTTTCTTATTGTCCTTTCGTTCGTTTGTCTTTCTGTTTATCATCTGAAAATGTGTTGAGAAATTTTTTATGCAGTCCCCAAAAGCTTCATAAAGCACATATGCTCGATCTGTTCCCAAATTTGCCGAGTATAATAATAATAAAAAATAGAAAAATGGTATTAAAGTCGCACCAGCCATTAGAGAGACGTAGCCAAAATATTTCGGTTGCAGCTGTGCCGCCGCAAAAAAAAATAAACACACCCAAAAAAAGGATTATTGACAAACATAAATAGAAATGAAATACAGCGGACTGTTTGATGAAATGTCGGCGGTGCCGTCAGTTTCTGAAACGCTCACTCAACGCTCCCAGCTCCCAGGCTGGCCTGGGGAATGTGTGCTGTGTTTTTGGGTGAGGCCATTTTTCAAGTGTTTGTTTATGCAAATTTCGAGAATTGCCTTTTTGGATTTCAGCGGTGGAGTCACTAACATAAAATCTACACAAATTTTTCCTAATTTCCCGACCCTTTCGTGGGTCCTAAGCCGCTTAGACTCCCGAAAAAAATGTAAATTAAAAAAGGAAAATGCTCTAATTGAAGACCGTAGGGAAAACAGGGACTCCGGCCAGCAATTGAGACATTTTCATGTCTAACAGAAAGAAAGATTTAACGATTTCCCTGGCAGGTCAATCACTTCAAAGGGCGACGTCGACTTGGCTGACAAATGATTTCCGTTGGCAGATCAACGCTCGCCGTAGAAGTCTTTTGACTTTAGACTTGCAATTAAATCGGCCCCGCACATGTGGCCCCAAAGTCCAACCGAACTCGCATTTGTTAGATTTCCTCGCCATAAACACGAACCAGTAAAGTTGAACGAACTTTTCGCAGAAGGACGGTTGGAAGCCTTCTTTGGTTCACTGGCCGGGTCGTTTTCGGGGAGGATATGCAAATTTCCCTTTGCCAAATTCTAATAGTTTTCTAGAGGGCCAAAGGTAATTTTGTACATTTTCAATGCAAACGTTCGCATTTAAGTACTTGGGACCGTTTAAAGTTCTAAACTGTCGGGTAAGCGGTCATTCTGGCCGTAATAGTTTCAAACTTGATTACTTTCAAATGAGTTTTAGGTTTAGGACCAGCCAAAAACTGGCACACAACTATTAAAATTTGATAACTCGAAACCAACTGGGGAAGAGGTAAAATGTTCCTAAAAGGTTAATAAAATCGAAGACGATGGTTTGAGGCTTGAAAAATCTGATAATCTGGATCTGATAATTTTTCGAAGGTACAAAGTGCCTGAGGTTTTTTTTAAACATTTTCTGAATCATTAAAAACTCTTAAGATCGCATTTAATGTTCCTTAATCTTGGGACTCAAGTCCCGTAAATAATTATGAAGTGCAGTCCAATGGAAGCGAATAATCTTTGTCGAGGCTTATGAATTGAAATTCCGCCCGACTTTAATTTTTAAATCCTCAAAACTAATCCACGATTCATGAGTCAAGAGTCGCCCATTTGTCATTCAGATCAAGCAATCCAAGGGATTCCGAATGGATCAAAGGACCTTCCTCAAACTCAAACCATAAATGTCAAAGTTATAAGCCAAAAGTTGATGCCTTTTGAGGCCCCCAGCCTCCCTGCCACTTTGAACAAGAAAAATAAAGTCGGCATCTCAAGTCGAAAGCCCCCGAATATGCAGTTTCGCCACTCAACCTCTCAAGTGCTCTTCCACGCACCACCTGCTCGGCGGATTGACAGAATTGCGTCGTTTCATCTAGATGATTGAATGAGTGACGTTGCGAAGTCCCTTTCCTTCAATCCAACTGCTGAGGCCATCAAAAGAAGCCCGGGGAGAGCGTCGTTCGCACGTCCGCGGAACAGCAAAAAAACACGTGGAATTTCCCAATGGACCCGCCCTTTTCCCCCCTCTCAATTGAAGTGGGTTTGACAGCCTCGACGCGCTTTGATTTTGGCCACAGCTGAGGCAGCAGCACTTTCGGTTAATCGAAACTGGGACCGGCAGGCCAAAGCAAATAATTTCAATTGACTTTAAAAATTAACTGGTCCATCCGCCCGAGTAAAGGGATGCGGAAGGATTACCTCACATTCACCAGAAAGGACCACAATGCCCCCGGCCGGCGACAAGGCCGTCAAGTCAGCACTTCCGGGCAACGACCGCATCCATTTCCCGGGCGGGCGTAGTTTCCTCGACTCTAATGCAAATACGGCCACTGTGGCGAATCTAAGCCGGCGTCGGTCACTCGGGGTATTTTTTTGGGTTCGTTGAGTTTCTATTGCCCCGCTGGGCAGAGTGGCTTCCGCTTGGCTTTTCTTGTCGTGTTGACTGGCGAGTTGGCATTGATTTGCCTATTTGGTTTAATTTTTTTTTTGGTCACGTGCGAGTTTCCCTGCCAGCCTGCGGGTCTGGGAGTCTTTTGTGTTGTTTTTTATGGCAACTTCGGGGGGCGCGCGTTTCTCACATTCGCATAATCAAATTTCTTTGTCATTTTGCTTAGCTGGGATTTTGTCGGTGGAGGTGTCTGAGAATCTTTTGCGTCGCTTTTTGGACGACTTCTTCCCCTGGAATTAATGCAATTGACTGTCAATTCGGCTGTTTGGCTTTCTCCTTAAAAAGTGACACAAATTATGCCTTTTTCATCAATCATTTGGACTGGCTGATTCCCATAAATCGCCGAGGCTAATCAACTTGCCAGCAACGAGGAAATAAAGTGAATATCGAAATTCTGCATATGTCGGGGAGCAGCCGAATGCAAATTCGCATAAATCTAATAAAGCCGTCAAAACAAAAAATGGAGAAGCGAAAAAAATTGGATTGTTTACGAGGTCGTTAAAAAGCGTTTATAAAAAAAACATTCTCAGCGACCAGAAGGTGTATTAAAAACGGGGTTTATTTGAACTTTTCAAATAAACAAACGCGGTGGAAAGCCCGGGCACTAAATCATTCCGTTTGATGATTTATTACGCATACGCTGGGTGGGCCGTCAATGCCAGAAGAGAAAGCGTGGGAAGGATTATTATCAAGGGACTGGGAGTCGGCCGATTTCTTCTCGAAAGCCAACAACCTGCTCCAAACCCTAATAAGCCAATTTGGCTCATAAGTGGCAAGGGAATTGTCTGATTTGTCGTGGGCTCCGCTTGTAGGCCCAGCGAAATTCTGGCCATTCATAAAAATCGCAAAGAAAATACAATCCACAGCAAACACATTCAATTCCCAAAACAAACACAGCCCGTCTGCAAAGGACCTCCAGAGAGCGAGAGAAACCAAAGAGAGCCCAGGAGAGCGTTTTGCGGGCTCTGCACTGTCAACAAGTTGGCCAGATGTTCGCCTGTGGATGCCAATTCACCAGTTGCGCGCGTGTGTGGATCGCATTCGCCTTTGTTTACATGGCCGGCAGCGATGGGACCCCAGTCAGCTGACTGGCATACGGCGACAGCCGAAGCTCCGACGACTTCACTTCGTCCAGCTGGTGGCTTTTTCAGTTGGTTTTCTACTGCGGCGTCGCACGCACGTGTCCCGTTGCCGTTTCATGGGCTGGACCCCCGCCTCTGTTTGATTTTTTGCTACGATTTTATTGCTCGGTCGCGATCGGAGTTTACAACTAAGTCGTGACGGTTTAAATTCGGTGGATTAAGCAGGACACAGGACACACGGCCCTTTAAGGTAAGTTGTATTCCCAAAATAAACTCGACGTTTTGGTTCGGCTTGGACTTAAAAATTCACGCACTCGAATGGCTTTTATTGGCGGATTTCGACAGCCAGACAAGTCGAAAGGGGTAACCACCGATTAACATAATGGCCGGGCCTATGGGGCTGACTTTAGGCAGTTTTTTGTTTAATGTTTCGGAAAAGTCAGGGGCTCAATTCGACGCCGCTCGGCGACCTTGAAAACTAACCGAAATGATAGACCGACAGCGGTAAATGTGTCTACAAAAACTCTCCAGACAATTTAGATAGCAATTTCGATATGGCAGCTTCGAGTGGAGGAGCACCGACGGCCCCACAGACAGCCAGACTGAATTATAGTCGCTTGGAGAGTCCAACTATGAAATGGACAGTTTCCTAGCCAATCCCTCGACCTTTACCCACCATCCGCTGATATTAACCACAGAAGTGTTGACAGAGTCCGTAGACTGGCGATGTCAATTGACGACTGTCAATTGTCGACTTGGGTAACATTTTTCTGGAGGAAAAACCTGCATAAAACGAACGTAAATTTTATGTAATTGTCAATGCATAAAAACACAAGAGAGCAGCGACTGTCGAGAAAGTCATAAAAGCAAAGTATCAGTGGTAAAAAATACAATATTAATGGCTGGCTCAACGACACCAACAACAACGGGCAATGCCAACATATTTGTGGCCATAAAATTTGAATTTCATTCAGGCCGAAAAACAAACAAGCCTAGGCAACTTGTCAGGAAGCGCAGAGGAAAAATTGTACTACCAGCCGGGGAAATAAACTTTCTAACCCGCCAAGGAAACCCCAAAGCAAACATTTGCTTCCAAAAAAACCAAAAAAAAATCCATCCTACCCACGGCTTGGGCTTGGTAGCTGGCGTGCCAATTTTTCATACCCTTGGCCCTCAAAAAAAGGGTAAGAGAGCTCTTTCGCTGGGAAAAACTTTTGGAAACAAATGTGAATCTTGATTTGTTAAAGGAAAGGATATTGATGGCCTTGGGTAACAGTCGAGGCTTTTCGGAGGCGTTTGGGTAAAGAAATTGGCGAAATATAAAAATATACTTATTCAAATTCTGTAGGGTAACTTCATCAAAGTTTGTTTGAAATTGTTTTAAAGTCTCTGTGGAATTGGCACTCAAATGAATGCTTAGGGATTCTTAGTTTAGTGTTTAGAGAAACACAAGTCCTTTTGCTTGAAGACTAATAAATTACAAACTTTTAAAATGGGTATAAACGGGGGTATAAAATGGGTAACTTAAAAAGTATTAAACCAATTGCTCATTTCTTGGTAGAGTATTTTCTATTCATTGCCACCTTATGTATCCTTTATTTAGTATTTGTCGCTTTAGCTTAAACAAACAATAGAAAGTTACCCGAGTCAATCTGGCCACAAAAGGGTTTTATTTCCCTCAGTTGCCGAAATATTTGCATGGGCCGACAGTGGCATTGGAATAGCCAGCGACCACAAAAAAAAAGGGGGAAAAAAAGAGAAACCTAAACTTTTCTAATTCCGTTCAAGGAAGTTGACTCGCCTTAATGTCCAGAAGTCAAGAGTGGCCCTCGCCACGCATGGGTTGTGTTATTTATTGTGCGATAAAAACAAGAATCCGAGAAACAAAATTTCAATGAACTTTTGTAGCAAACTGCCAGCAGCTGGAAGTAATTACCAGATTCTTGTGCTTCGAGCAATTTTTAAAAGACTGCAAGAAAAATTTGTGAAAATGCGCAGAAGTTCCTCCTCCCGCATCGCTCCCCGCTGCAATTTTCGCTGGGAGCTTGTGTAATTCTAATTGCATTTTAATTGATGATCCGCTGCTGTTGTTGAAATTAAGCGAAAATTTGCCGCCGCCTCTCGAGTTCGATGAAGGCGACTCGTGTCCGTCGTTTTGGGTTTGGTTAATGGTTTTGTTTATTCGGGTGTCGCCGCCATGGCGGTCGGGGGACTAAATAAATAAATTAAATAAACAAGAAACCATAACAAATTGAAGGCGAATGTCCAATGCCAAAATGTCAACAGCCGTCGCGACTCACCAGCCGCTGAGCGGTGACCCAAAACTTTGACTCGCTGACAATAATCGATAATCGAGTGGCAACCACACTGTCTACCCCTGCCACCAAATCCACTCTCCTGGGAGGTGGTAACGCATCAGTTAGAAGTAATTAATTTTTGGCGTTCAATCTTTGCAAGTGGCAGCCGAACGGGGAGCTCTGAAGGCAGTAATTGCCAATTGTGGTTGTCAGCCGTCGAATTGGAATGGTGGAGGTGCCACCGAGCGGTGCGGAGTGGCAGACAATGGCAAGTGATGGCTGCTGAAGTTGGGAAGCAATTTGCCAAAGTCATTGGCTTTTTCGTTCAAAGAGAGATTTCGGATTAAAGTGGCTT
>JBAMCP010000505.1:0-48704 GCA_037075105.1 Lissocephala sabroskyi | reverse complement strand
GAACATCTGCTGCAGGCCGGGCGCCCAGGACAGCGTGTGGCGGATTTATCGAGCGGTGGATCGTTGCATCGACTAGTCGATTGCTGTCACGACGGCTAAGCAGCCATTTTGAAAATCCACCACCGCCAGCGGCAGCCACAACAAGAAGAATGCAAGCAAAACTAAGAGCGGCTCTCGGCGATCAAACAACGCGAGAGAGGCCAGCCAGAGTTGCCAGAAGTTGGCACTCAAAAAAAAGCCAAGGCCAGGCCAAAGTAGCTGAAATCTATACACAATGAACAGAGCAGCTAATTAATTAATTTTAGTGTTAAATGTTAAAAACGACTTATGTTGGCTTTATTTTGAATTATTTTTTAATTCATTTCTTTTTTTTTCCTTCGCTTATATAAAGAGCGTAAAAAAAGCTGAAGCTAGCCAGCTGCGTCGGTCGGCCGGTCGACCAGCTGGCAGCACTGCTCTGCGCTTCGGGCTCAGCTCGCTCGCGCGCTCTCTTTGGCTCGCTCTCTCTCGCTCGCTCTCCCTGCAGCTGCGGCCGCGGTGGTGGTTCGGCCACAGCGCCGCTCGTGAGCGCGGCTCATTCAGTTGCGAGTCGTGAAACGAGACGGATCGGCACGGACAGTTGGCATTTCCCCCGTTTGCATTTGTGAATTGTTTTTGTTTTTTTGGACATCCCGTTTTGTTCTCGTTGTTGTTTTTTTTTTCTGTGCTCTGTGCAAAAACAAAACCCAATTCGGCGCACAACAACAACAATATGGCCGCCCATGAAGTGCATGCAAAAAAATGATCGCCGCGCTTCAATCCGCCAATAATTTGCCGCCCCACTCGCCCGCCCATTGAGCGGCTGTCAATTCTTTTTTTTTCTGTTTTTTTTTGTCGTCGTCTCCTCTGCGCCGCTGGCTTCCCTGCGCGTGTCTGCGGCGGCGGCAGCAGCATTTGCAGTTCGTGTGCGTGAACGCCCCCCCGCCCCCTGGCCGGCTTGGGCCGCCACCGTTAAGTTTGCCTAGCGCGCGCGACGCGATGATGACGTCGGCGCGGTCAGCGTCAACTGGCGGCGCCTACGCGCGGTTCTCTCTCATCCTGGCGGCGATTGTCTCACAGAATACATAAAAAAATAACGGATTGCAAAAAAGAAACAACAAAAAAATCAAACTAAAAACGCGAGTGATCCACACACACACGCGCGGAAAAGACAAAAACCTCACACACACACGCGCGCGGCACACACACACACAAGCCCACGAAACTGGATTAGAATGCAGCTCGGGGGCAGCAGCAGCGACCGACGACCACAAACCTGGATTATTAAAATGTTAACGGTTGTTCTGTTGCTGCTTCTGGCGTTGGCCAGGCTCGGCCCGGCAAATGCAGCGGGTGAGTTTCTAATTTTTTTATATATTTCTTTTATTTTCGCATTTATCCCTTTTTTCGCCTACGACGCTAGCGGCGTCTCTTTCGCTCTTCCTCTTTGCTGGACAGGTGGTCGCCCGCTCTCTTGCGCGCGCTCTCTCGTTCGCTCGGCGCTCTCTTGAGTTGGCCGCTCTCTTTGTCCGTTAGGCTGCCTTTGATCGGATTTTTGTGCATTTCGTGAGCCTTTCGCCTTTTCGTGTATGCCAGTTTTTTTCTGTTATATTTCTTCTTTCTGTTATACACGCGGCCATTAAATATTTGCGCTTGCTTTCGGCCAACTTCCTGTGCGCTGACGGAGACGGCGACGGCGGCTTCGGCCTCTGCCTGCGGTGCTGTTAATTAGACTCACTTGTCATCTTCGGCTGAAGAGGTGAGCCGTTTCGTGCGGGGCGGGGGTGGGGGTGATGTTTGTCCATCGTCGTCTTCGTCTGGCCTTTTCGAGGTTTTGTTTGACCTGCCCCCCGCCCCCCTTGCCTCTTCGGTTGGTATTAGCATACTGCCTTCCCGATCTGCTCTGCTCTCTTGTCTAATCATTGTGTCAATATCTCTGTGTGTGTGATCCGTCGGCGGATTGTCGCCTTTGTTGTGGGTGCGCGCGGTCGTTCACAGTGAACTTTCCAGGAATTCATAAGGGGGCGGGGATGGGGCCCAGGGTTGTTCCATTTTTCCGAATATTTCACTGGAATCGATGGCGAGTTTTCTATTCTCTAAATTCCTTAAAGACCTGAGAATTCCGAGCTCCCCCAAAGCACCTGGAAACGATCGCGAGAGAAGGGAATACGAGAAAGAAACTTCTATTCTGATCTTTGCTTAAGTTCCCTAAATTCTTTAAAGACCTGAAAATTCCCAGCTCTTCCATTAAAAGGCAAAGCATGAAAATCTTTTAGGAGACTTCTTCAAATTTCTATTCTGATCTTCGCTTGGATTCCTTAAATTCCTTAAAGACCTGAGAATTCCCAGCTCTTCCATAAAGGAAATCCAAGAAAATCTTTTAGGAGACTTCTTCAGTTTTCTATTCTGATCTTCGCTTGGATTTTTCAGATTCTTTAAAGACCTGAGAATTCCCAGCTCTTCCATAAAGGAAGTTCAAGGAAATCTTTTAAGAAAGAGTCTTCAGTTTTCTATCCAGATCTTCGCTTGGTTGCCCTAAATTCTTTAAAGTCCTGAGAGTTCCGAGCTCTTCCATCAAAAAAGGCAAAGCAAGAAAATCTTTTAGGAGACTTCTTCAGTTTTTTATTCTGATCTTCGCTTGGCTTCCTTAAGTTTCTCAAAGACCTGAGAATTCCCAGCTCTTCCATGAAGGGAATCCAAGGAAATCTTTTGGGATACTTCTTAAGTTTTCTATTCTGATCTTCGCTTGGATTCTTCAGATTCTTTAAAGACCCGAGAATTGCGAGCCAAAGCACCTGAGGGTCCCAAATCCATTGATCTTTTTGGAGGCCTAATGATCAACATCATCAACATGATCGGCTTCATCTCCCTTTCGGTGTCCCCGCCCCGCCCCCCTGCGCCCAGGGGGGCCCTGCCAGTTGACAGACTTTTACATTTGCCGCTCCATTAAGCCAACTACCGCGCCAAATTAGCTCGGCGCAAAAAAAAAAAAAAAAAAGAAATGTGCTTTTGTCGGGAGGTTTTTGTTGTTGTTGGTGTTTTTTTTTCTTACCTCCTTCGGTGGTGTCGACTTCTCTTTCTGCTTCTTCGCGTCTTCGGGTTCGTCGCCGCGGGCTGAGGGCGCAAAACTTTCCCAGACTTTGCCATTCATTATTGACATTTAAAACATTGTACGCTCATTTATTTATTAATATTACCACACACACCAACACACACACACACACACACACACATTTGCATATTTGCATGTGTAGTTTTTTTTTTGTAATTTACGCTCGATTCCGTGCCACGCCTCGTTTTGGACTCGTCTTACAAGCCGCCCATTTCCCCTTCCGCCCAACTGGCCAGTCGGCCGTAGGTGTGTGTGTGCGGATATATCTATATAGGTTTATATATCGCCAGACATTTCGCTTGGCTTGCACTTTTGGTGCATTCAACCCAACCCACCGGCGGCGGCGGCGGCGGCGACACGGCAGCCGCGTTAACCGTTTCATGTGCCAGGCTCATAAACCCAAAACAACAACAACTTTGGCATTAAGAAAGCGACAGGAGATGAAAGAAACCCACGGCAGTTCCTCCCTTTCGTCATCCTTTCCCCTTCTGCCGACGATTTGAATTTAAAACAAATTTTCGATTCAGTTTTGAAAGGGGGAAAACGGGCAGCGGGTTTTTCCAGTCGTCGGCTTCCTTAGTTTCCTTGAAGGTCTTACAAATATTTTCATTTTCTTTTTGTTTGTCTTGGGCTCAGGATAAAAAGTACCAGAGATTAAACTCGGCAACGATAAGAACGGTTATCTTTAATCTTCAGGGAGTCAAATGCTCGACGTTCTGGGTTCCTTTGTTTATGGAGAAGTGGGTTTAAAATTAGGGATCTGAAGGAAGATCAACTTAGAGAATCCCAGAGAAATAAAACTAATTTATAATTGGGGATTTGAAGGAGCATTAAAGATCTACTAAGAGAAATCGTAGAATCCGAGGAATTCTTAAAAATATTTGTTTGTGGAGATCTCAAGAACTTGGAGAAGCCGTAGAACCGATTTGAGGACTGCTTATGTCGGTGAAGATTTCTCTTTAAGGAATATAAAAAATATTATTATTATATTTTTCTAAAATCTCTACGAAAAGATCAAAGTTATAGAATCTCAAGAAACCTTTTTAAGAGTCTAAGGAAATTGTTAGCATTTTGTTGTTGAAGAATCTCAATAAATCTCTTTAAGAGTCTGAGGGAATAGTTTGCCTCTTTTTCAAGCTAGTTTTCTATAACAACATAGAAGTTGAAGAATCTCAAGAGATCTGAGATCTTAATAAGATCTTTTCAAATTTGCAGATCCAATTCCATTTTCCTTATTTCTCAAGGAATCTTAGTTTCCTCCTTCAAACATTCCTTTCTCCATATTCTCTATGATTTCTTTTGTTTCCCGAGAGCCGATTCTTCTCTCTCAACTTGTTTTGAGGTCAATCGCTGTCCCTGCAGATCCTGTGACCTCTGAAGCTTCTCCAAGCTTCCTATGCAGGTAGTGTGGCATTTTATTTGCCTAAGCCCCTCGGAATGAGAAGTTGTAACGGTTTTTTTCGGTGTCTGTGTGTTTTCGAGGTGGTTGACTGCTCCTGGCAGGAAAAAAAAAAATAAAAATTCATTAAACGACAGCTGTGCGACGGCGCGCAAACGCAGGACCAAGCAGCAGGACGAGGACGACAAGCAACCCTTAGCGCAGCCACATATTGCACAGGGCGACGCAGGCGCAGGCTCACAGCAGACGCGTCCTTTCTGGACGCGCTGAGAGATCGAATTACGATAAGCGGGAGAGTGAAAGAGACAGGGAGCAGGCAGGACCTTAGGTAGGAAACAAGTTCAGACTGGCAACGTTGCCGTTTTTCAGTGTCTGTTGTGCTTCCTCTTCTTGCCCCGCGGCGTGCCTACCCCCGAATGTTGCGCTATTTCCTGTGCTCTCGTTGCATTTGCTTTTCTGCTGGCATTTTTATTATCCTTGCTGACTTTGCGGGAGGGCGTCTAACGGGCGTCAGGCTGCCTTCTAATTGACCTTCTGCGCTGGCCTGCATTTCGTGGATGCCACGATTTATCGCCTCGACTTGTCGCATTTATGAATTAATTAACTGGCTGGCGATTTGTGGAAGGAGGCAGCGTTGAACTTTCTCGGCAAACCGGAGACGCCTCGTCGTTTTCTCAGGCCAACGAATCCGGTAATTTGAGAGCTACCGAAAATATGCCGACGCCAATTACCGGCCAACAAGTTGGGCCCAAAAACTTAATTACCCCGTGTTGCTAATTTTTGTTGTGTTAAATCTGCTGCTGCTGTTCGTTCGCTTTATTTTCCTTCCTTCTCTGCTGTCACTGGCGAGAAAACAGCACCAGTTGGCCGGCTCGCCGAAGAACCCCC
This sequence comes from Lissocephala sabroskyi, assembly GCA_037075105.1. Taxonomy (NCBI): domain Eukaryota; kingdom Metazoa; phylum Arthropoda; class Insecta; order Diptera; family Drosophilidae; genus Lissocephala; species Lissocephala sabroskyi. The sequence continues at coordinate 43,287 of JBAMCP010000505.1, read as the reverse complement.
ACAAAACGGACCCAAAAGAAACACAAAAAAAAAAAAACCAAACCCCAAACCCAAAACCAAAACCCAAAACCTGTAAGGCCAACGCACATTGATTATAAAAATGCTGTTGCCGCTGCTGTCGCTGTTGGTGTTGCTGTCGTTGTTGCTGTTGTTGTTGGTGTTACTTGATATCCCCAAAAACTGTTGATGATCATGTGGCCGAGTCGAGGCAGCCAGGAGAACGGCGACTGGCCGGCCGGCCAACTTCTGTTGCCAATTTTTCAAGCAAAAGATTTTAAAGCAATTCCGTTTGGGATCACCGGCGACGGGGAATGCGGAGGATCGGCTGGCGGGGCGTTGGTTTTGTCCAAGTAAAAATATTGACGGTGACAGGATAGCAACCGCCTTAAATTACACGCAGATTGATTTTTTATAGAGGCAGAACTTTTAGGGGACAAAAGTAGGCCTCAAAAACCGGTTGGCCAAGGATCTTAATTAGTTTACGGTTTTATTGAAAGATCTCCCACAGATTCTTCGGAGACAATTTTGTGAGAAATTCGATTTATTTTTATTACTTTATAAAATTTGGATTAATATTTTATACAAATATTTGATTATTTGACTCGGCTTTAGGGAGAGTTGTCTTCTTCAATTCCCACATCCGATTATTCCTATAAAGGTTCTTAAAAGTCTCTTTGTTCTTTACTTTTTCTGGAAAGAAAAAGAGAAACTAAACAATGTGGGCTTATAAAAAGATTTAATAACTTAGATTCTTCAGAAAGAAGTCTTCAAAGAGATCCACAAAAGTTTAGGGCAAATACTTTCCATTTTTATTGAAGAACTTTATAAAATGTTCCTGGGTTTTCAAAAGAGAATCTTCATTAAAAAATAACCCAATTTAAAAAGAGTTTAGGGAGTTTAGAGACTTTTAGATGGAATTCCTTCCAAGAACTTTGTTAATATCTTTCTTTCCTGGGACTTTGAAAAAGAATTCTTCAAAGTCTTTCTATTTACTTTCCAGAACGTATCGTGTTTTATATTTCAGTTCCCTGAGATTTCAATAAAGAATTCTCTAGTCAGAAAGTTCCCAAAAGAAAGGAATTCAGGGCTGAGATTTTCCACTTCTTTTGAAGAACTCAATTCAAACCTTTTAAGTCCTTTAACTTTTCAATCACAAAATCTCTGAATTCCCTGGTAAATCTTCCGATTTGTTGTCTTTAAAGTTTGTCCTCTTTAGAGTCCTTGAAACTATTTTTAAACCCTGCTCTGCTGCGATTACCACAGGATTTATATGCTCGGATTTTATAAGCCAGTAATCTGATATATCAGAAGTTGTTGCTGTTTTGTGGCTCGGACTTTTGCTTCGATTATTTTGGTCTTCTTTCTTCTCTTTCCCTTTATCTGCATGGGGAAAGAGTGCCAAAAAAAAATAAAGGAACACGAGCATTTTGTTGCTGTTGTTGCTCGTCTGTTGTTGCTGGTGGCCTTCTGGGCAGGTAGAATAGCCGGAAATTTCATTGTGCCTTCTCTGCTGGGAAAGTAGATCCTCTGCCCCGGCCTGGCCAATGGCTGCTGCGGCTCTTGTCGTTGTTGTTGTTGCATTGCATAAATAAACATGACAGTGCGTCATCGAGCGGCAGCAGCAGCAACTTTGTCGCCGGCAAAGCTTGGCAGCTTTGGTTTAGCGTGTTTAGCGTTTTGTTCCCATCAACAAAGTTGGCGCGTCAGGCCTTTTTGGGTGGGGGAACTGTTGTTGTTGTTGTTGTTGACAACTTTCGTGCGGCGTTGGGAAAATGCCTCAAATGGTCGGATGGATGGATGGATGGATGGATTGGATTGCCGGCCAGGGTCTTTCTACATTTAAACTAATTATGAAAGCAAACCGTTGGCCGCCGTTTAAAGCAATTAAATCCCAGAAAAGCCAGCCGCCAACTATGGCAAGAAAAAAAGGAGAAAACTACCTGAAGAAATATCTTTGAAAATAGAAAATCATAGAACAATCGGTTAGCAAAATTTGGTAAGCCAAAGAGTTTTGGTTCCACTGTTGTCCTCGACTTCTTGGAGCTTCGCTTGGGTCTGTCCGGCTGTCGGTCGGTCGGTTTATTGACTTTTAATGATGGCGCGTTGGCCGAGCGAATTAGTGCGACGGCCGACGACGATCGACGGCGGCGGGGCTGCCGCTTTTAATGACTTTTTCTTTATGACGACAGCGCTGTGCGCTGGCCAACGATCACACAGCCCCTGCCCCTGCCCCTGCCCCTGCCCCTGCCAAGCTAGCCAAGTTACCGCTGCTGCTGGCGGTGGTGAGATACAAAACTGACTACGCACTGACCGAACAAGTTTTTTGTATCTTGTGGTGGTTGGTTGGTTGGGCTGTCCAACGTCTTCGGCTTTGGCGTTCTGCTTTGTGTGCTGTTCTTGAAACCACTTCATGGCCTGGCCCGGGCCTGGGCCTGGGCGTCCCGGCCAGCAGACAACACCAAAAAGGCTGACAACCTCAAGAAAAACGACGACGACGACGACGATCGGCGACTCAGGCAACAAGAACGAAAAATGGTGGGCACACTGGTCTTAAATCGATTGTCTTGAGTCTTTAGGAATTTTTGATAAGTTTCCTTTTCTTTTGGTCTTTCGCTATTGGCCTGTTTGAGAGATTCCAGCCCACTGTGCCTTCGACTCGTTTGTTCAACTGGTCGATCGTCGGTTTCTCCCTTGCCTCCTGCTCTCACGCTTGTGCTCTCCGAGTCTTTCGGTGCGGTTGGCATACAATTTTTATAGATTTTACCCAAAGTGTCTTGTCTTCTTGTCTGGCTGGCCCGGCCAGCCGAGGTTGGGGCTGTGGCTGTGGCTGGGCCAGGTCGGCGGGGCTGTGGTCGAGAGTTGCACGCGATCGTTAGGCGTCTTTGGCTCGCGTGGTGTGCGAGCGGGACAACCAGCCAGCCAGGCTTGGATTCGCTTCCTCTCTCTCTTTCTCTTGCTGTCGCTGTCGATTCGATTGCTGGCCGCGCGGCAGCTCTCTGGTTTGTTGCCAAGTCATTCAGCTGGTTCGGCGGGTTGTAAGTAGAAATTCTTTCTAAGCTGAAAAGGCAAAAAGAAAATGAAAAAATAAAAGACTTGCTGGTTACACACTCGGCGGCGGAGGTGCAACAAAAAGTGGCAAGAAAATAGCCAAGCAAACTGAGCCAAGACTCAAATACTCTGCCTCCTGTCCCAGCTGTCTATTTCTATCCCAATGGATGGCTGTATCTCCCTCTCTCTCACACACTCTGTGTGTGTGTGTGTGTCTATTGAACATGCAATGAAAAATGACAATCATCATTATGTACACTTGAGCGACCCGTCAGACTTCAGAGTTGGTTCGTTCGTTGGTCTCAAACTGAAGTTGCCTTCTCGAGTCTTTTGGGGTGTGAGAATCATCTGGCAACACACACACGCACACGCATAAAGTAGCCTTGCCTGGTGTGTGCGAGTGTGTGGCGTGCGTGTCTGGAGCCTCTTAAGTATCCCATCGGCTTCGACTTCAAGTATCTAAAGATACTCTGCTTCCATACTGGAGTAGACAGCGATAGCAGAAAGGGTGGGGGCGATTTGTTTCAATCTTGGCCGTCGAAGGAGGCGACTGCAGCGGCCGATCCTTGAAATTTTCAACAGGAAATAAGGAATTTTCTATGGCCTGCCATATTCGATTTCCCAACATCTGTTTATGAGGACAAAGATCGAGACTTTCGAGGTTAAAGGAGAGAATAAGAATCCTTAAAAGTCTTGATCTTCAGTTTTCTATGATCCAAAGAAAAAGACTTTAAATGTCTTGAGGAATTTGGGAAATCTAAAACGATTTAAACTCTCTATAAGAATCTTTAATGCTAATCAAGAATCCATCAGCATTGATTTGCCCTCATGCAATCTTCGGTTGGACTCAACCGCCTTCATTTCAGTGTTTGTGGTCTGAAAGAAAAATGTCTTTTCATCTGAGAACCAATCTGGCCCGATCTCCATGACCTGGCGTGGCCTGGCCTGGGCCGTTTTCGAAAGCTTCTAAAGATCATGACCATTCATTTCCGTTCACATTGAAATTAACATGCAGTTTTTCTCAGAGTTTTTTCTTCGTCTCTTTGATCTGTCAATGACTGTCCCCAAAATGACCAAAGCTCAACACACAGACAGACGAATAGTTGGACAAACGGACAGACCTAGCGAGAGGAAAGATCAATCCACTCACTTTGATGCAACCCATCGATCACTTGGCCAAACAAATGAGCCGCCATCGCTTTCACCCTAAGCCAAAAAGATGCTGCTGCCTTAGCCGCTGCTGGAAGTTTTCATGAAAACAGTTAACAGTCATTGGCAGCAGCGACGGCGCCTCAAATGCATTCGTTGACGGGGTCGATGTTTACGCATAAATTCAAAGGGACCCCAAGCAAATTAGCAACCCAAACCCAACCACCGGGCATGGCGACAACACACACACACAGACAGATTTATGCTTATGGGCTGAAAATGAGACGGGTCTCCAAACTAAACATTCACACGCTCTCGAACTTTTAGATCAGCTCGTGGTTGCCGTCGTCGTTGTCGTCATCATTGTTGTTGTTGTTGTTGTTTGCCGGAAGTGTTAAATGCTTCACTTTATTTAAGTACACAGAGCAACTAACGCACACACACAAAACAAACACACACATACACGCATAAACCTCACCTACAGGCCAAGAGACAGAGGGACAACGCGCATCACTCATATGCCATTATTTTTATGGATTTTAAGCCATCAGGCTGAGGGCACAGTGGTTCGAAGTGTATTCACTCCATTAATAACAGAGGGAGGTTTCCAAAACTATAAATTTGCTAAAAGAAATTGAACTAGAAATATCGCCAATTTCGGTTGGAAATCTAGGGAAGAATTTCGAACCTTTTTGTGGGCGCAGAAGATGTGATTTATTTTGAAAGATATTATTTCTGTAGGATTATTATAAGCTAATTTAATTTAAGATCGACTACTGGCTGCTAGAAATTATAGACCAGTTTTTGATGTAGGGTTCTTGAATTTTATTTTTATGGACACACAATTTTTGGAGGCCTTTTCAAGACTGAGATTATCTTTCCCACTATTCCCCCTTTGAAAAAGGACAAACACAGAGCTTAGTGATTTTTTTACAGGAATTTTAAGAACTTAAATATCTTTTCTTGTTTTTAAAGAGTACAAAGATATATAAATTTATAAAAATTATTTTCAATTCACTCAATTACCCCAAATTCCCTAAACCATCTCCAAAGTTCTTCAGCCAAAGTTTGCTTTTTTTTTGGGCCACGCTTGACCCACTGTGCACGGAGGTATCTCCGTGCCCGGTGCTCCGTGCCGATGGCGGTGGTGGCGGTGCTGCTGGTGGCAGTGCTACCCCTTTTTCTGTCTTCAATGAAACTCCATACGCGTCAGATGCGTAACTGGCGTCGGTTGTGGCCACGCATTTGCGCCTGCGCAACCGCTGCCCGCGCAACGTTCGTTCGCTCGCTCTCCCTTGCTCGCAGCGTGGTGTTGTCTCTTTTGCCCTTGCAAAGGTCATCGCATGAGGGTGTCTGGTGCTCCGTCTGGCTGGGTTCCCACGCAGCCGTTTCCTTTTCCTTAATGCGCACACCCGGCGGTTCCTCGCCTGTCCTTTTTTTGTTTTTGTTGCTGTTGTTCCGTTGGAGCGCTGGCGGCGGCGGCGGCGGCGGCGGTGGTGGTGGTGGTGGTGACATCGAAGCGGGAGTGGTGTAATTTTCAAGTGCACTTCAATTACCAGATGAGCCCATAAACACGACCAGCACAGGAAGACAGGCTAAGCGTCGGGGGTAGGAAAGGCCAAAGCAGCTGGTCTGGTCGGCCGTTTGATCGGGCGGTTTTTATCATCGAAGCCACCCAACCCTCGAGATTTGATCGATCGTTTTTGTTGTTGTCGTGGGCTCAATTGCCGTGTGGCATTTAAAATCTCTTTAAGGGGGTAGAAAGCCAACAGCAGGGGAAGAGGGAAGGTTCTTCCAATAATTATATTGTGGCAAAAGGTCGCATTATGCTAATCAACCGCAATTATCCCCCGTCGAGTTAATTAACCAAAAAATCAGCCATTTAACTAGCCCAAAAGGATTTACACAAGAAAAACCTGAAAACAATTTTAAGGGGAGTCGCGCTTGAAGGACTTTCGATTCAACAATTAATAGTTTCTTTTTTATTTTATTTCAAAAGTTGCTGGAGTTGGAATTCAACATCCTATTCCTTCGGATTGATAAAAACAAATATAGAATTTTATTTAGGTCTTTTTAAAATAGTCTGCTGAAAATTGCGGTTTCTTTCTCCTTTACTAAGCCCAGAAAACGAGATAAAAATTCCTAATCTACGCTTAATTGAATATCTCCTAAAGTGCCGTCTTTAATCTTAATAATTAATGCCAAACGAAAGTCTTTTTTTATTTAATTTCTGAAAGTATTTGCTTAAATTCTGAAGACAGCAATAAGATCCCAAATATCTTAACAATTTATAATGCAGTTTGTTTTTTACCTCCGAAATGCATTTGAGTTCTGACTGATCTCTTCTCGCTTGGAGTTTTGCGATCGACGAAGCTCACTAGGTTTTTTTCTATTATTATTTTCTATTTTTCCTTAAACACAAATTTAATTAGCGATCTCTTAGATTTTCTCCTGCTTTATACAAGTATTTCGTGATCTTCCTCATTCCAGTTTCTTATTAATAATTCCCCTACACTATAATTACCCCCAACTTGTCTGTAATTCTCTTTCTTTTTTCTACCTATTTGCTTCCTTAAGTTCCTCACAGTATTCCCTCCATTATCTTCCGAGATCTTCAGTTCAGGCTTCATTAGCAGCTCCAAAAAAATCCTTAGACTCTCATTTACCAGAAATACAAGATCGCAAATTTGATCAATTTGCTACCTAAATGGGTTTGGTATTAGCCGATCTTGCTTGTCTTTCTGTTTTATCTGGGATCCTTTATCTTTAAATCGATTTGGCTGCTCCTGAGGATCATTGAAAGCCTAATCAATTTCCTTTGAACGGATAATATTATCCAGTAATGCGTTTACCGTTAGTTGAGCCGCCTGCGTTTCGTTTGATCTTTGGAATTGCCACGATCGTTTCGGTGCGCAACTTTAAATCCCCTCGATTGAAGTGACAACTCACTTGAGTTGCCAGACTTGATTTGGTTGTCAGCGTTGCTCCCCCCCAACAACAACAACAAGTTTTATGCGTTGTTTGTTGTCGGTTGCCACCCAAGTTTTGATATCATAAAAAGCAGAAACAGAAGGAAGATCGTTGTGGAAGGGGCAGGGGCAGCGTAGCCAGAATGATGGGTGAGATTTTGTCGACCAAACCACCGAAACCACTTCCTCACCCCCAGAGGGGGGTGGGGCAGCAACTGAACACGCACAGTCTTGTCTAATTTTTGCGCTATCGCTTGTTCGCTTCCACTTTGTCCCTTCTACTCAGCCCCCCGCCCCACCCCCTGCAAGTCGGACTTGTGGCCTATTAATCTATCAGAGTTTAAGACGCCCCCTCCCCCCCGCGGGCCGAGTCAGCCGAGCCGATCGACAACCACAAAATTTCATGCCTGCAATGCGCTCTCTCCACTGCCCTCCCGCCCCAAGCCCCGCGCGCATCGTCATTGCCATCGCTCGTCGGCGTTCCACATAACCCAAAAAGTGGCAGCGTCGACGGCGGCGTCTCCGTGGCCGTCTGCGTCGGGTTTGTTCCCACACTCGTTTTTCGTTTAACGACTTTCTGTGTGTTGTTGTGCTGCGCTTCCATTCCGGGGGCCTGGCGGCGCCCCACCCCTTCGGCTCAGCCGCCCGCCTGATCGTACGCCCCAACCAGCCCAGCCGGCAGTCGGCAGTCGGCTACTTTTTCATTAACACTTTACAATCTTTCCGCATACTAAGACAGCAGCGGCAGCAGCAGCAGCAGCGGCGGTGGTGGTGGCAGCTGCCACACCGACCGCTTGTCTCGGCTTCTCTTTTTCTATTTCTCGCGCTTCGCCATTACATTTTATTTATGTGGCCACTATTTATTTTTATTTAGTGTTTCATTGTTGGGCCGCCGCCGATGAGACCCACACCCCCGCCCACACCGTCGCCACCGTCCACCGGGCTGTCCGCTCGCCAATTTGTCACCACTAAACGACAACGGCTCTGCCTCTGGCCAGCCAGTTGGGCAGTTGAGCGGCTCACGGGCTGCTGGAGCCTCTGATAGGCTCTTATCACTGCAACGGCATTTCGACGCGACGCAATTCGCCAGCTGAGATGGTTTTTCATTTTATACTCGTATTTATTTTATCACTTTTTGCCTACTTTTCGTTTCAATTCGATTAAAGGCGGGAGCTGGCAGATTTCGATGCACCAGGCCAAGATTTCTGGTTCCTTGAATCAGATTCCTAATCGAATTTAGCAACAGAGCGATTTCTATAAGACTGAAGTTTTCTTCGTTCCTTTCCCGATTACTTGTCTTTAATCTGTTGTCTTTAATCAAGTTTTATCTTGATTCTATATTTTATATTCGTAAGGGTTTAAAGTTTCTTTTTAGTTGCTTTGTGTTGGTTTGTTCGATTCAGAATTTAATGATTTTCGGGTCCAAATTTTATATCTGTAAAGGCTTAAAGTTTCTTTTGAGCTCCGCTGCCGATCGTTGAATACTTTGCAATATCAAAATTCCTTCTCTCGATCCATCGTCGCTGATTTGGATTAAATTTGTACAGTTTTTCATATTATTTTCCCAATATCTTAAATTCAATTTCAAACTTATAAACCAATGGAATATTCTTGATACTTCGATTCTCGAATTCCTCAAAATCAGCATGAAGTTTCTCTTATTTCAATACCTTTTCTTTTCTAGAATCTTCAATTCTAGGATTCCTCCCCCGCTTTATAATCTCCCTAAAAACGTTCTCGAAAGTTCAATCAAAGCTTTGTCCTTCATTTCTGCCTTTGGGAGTCTTCGAGAATTCGTTTAGTTCCCAGACTTGGAGCATTATCTGTGGCAACCCAAAAAAACCCATAGCTTTTTATCAAAGTTTCTTCCGTTCCCACCAACATTATTTTCCAATATGATGAAATACCACATCGGCATATGCTAAAGCCGCAGATCGTCCGATCGGACGATCCTAAGAATTTTGCCACTGCACTTCCTGTGCAGATAAAAAAAAAAAACTTAAGCTTAGACAAAAAAAAAAAAAACTGCACGAAAATTCCTGTCCCGATTTCGGTGACCGACCGGCGGTCGCGTCGCCTTATCGGCAATTTGTTTGTGGACTGACCCCGTCCCCCCTGGCGACGCGAGCCCGTAATTAGAATTCATGGAGTTCGACTGACATTCGTTTCGATTGTGGTTTGTGTTTTATTAAAATTCAAACCAAAAACAACAACGAAAGAAACAAAAGCAACAATTTTTTTATGATTTTTATGGTGAGGGGCCCCCAACCGCCCCCCCGTCAACGGCGTTGAAGTCGCCGTCGTCGTCGTCGAGTTCCATTTGCTTGGGCGGCTGCCGGTCGGTGGGTCTGAGGAGAAAAGCGTGAGAAATTTTTGGCCGTGGTTTTGATTTTGTTGCTGCTTTTGTTGTCGTTGTTGTTGTTGTTTTTGTCTTTGTTGCTGTTGCCTTTGTTTCTTGTCGTTTTGGCTGTCAAGACCGCAATTGTTGTTGCCCCCGCGCCGCTGCTGTGTTTGATTTTGTCTTTTGCCTTTGTTCTAATTCAAGTTGATAGCAGTGATTTTTTTTTAAGCTTCCCCCCGCAACGATAAGCCCAACCACAGCAGAACCTTGGGGGAAACTTTATTGGCTGTGATTACCGTCCAACCAAAAATCGGTGCCTAATCGGCCTGAAGATCCTTCACAGGGGCAGAGGTCAACCGAAGCTCATCGGCCCCTCGCCCGCAAGAAGCTTGACTTGGTCCTGTGCTTCCATTCTGAAGTCCTCTGCTTTCGAGAGTCCCAACTTCTTCCCCCTCCAAGCTGCGATTCTTAGATTAAAGACGACTTTGAGGCCATAGACTTGACTTGGTCCTGTGCTTCCTTTCTGCTTCTTTGTGAGCTGAACTCCACTGCATTCAAGAGTCCCAACTTCTTTCCCCTCCAAGCTGCGTTTCTTGGGTGAAGGTTGCCCGCCATAAGCTCGTCTTTTAGGCCATAAACTTGACGTGGTCCTGTGGTTTCTTCTTTCTCCTTTGTGAACTCTTTTTTTCCCTCTTTTAAGCTGTGATTCTAGGGATCTTTGGGGTCCTCTTTACACAGTCCCGGGCCTGTGACCAACGCACCCTCCCTAATCGATTAGACCAACCAAGCGTCGCATCAAACTGGGCCTGTTTTTGCCCTCCTCTGTGCCCCCTTCCCCGTTGGGGTTTGTCGGCAAATTAACAACTCATTTGTGTGCCTAAGCGAGGCGTCAAAACGTTTAAGCCGCCAGAGCAGCCAACCAACGCCGGTGGTCGTTATGGGGAACTGAAGAACAGAATCAAAATTGTTGGTTACAGTTGCCTGCACCGTCAAGTGACTGACTAAACGGCGCATAAATTTGTTGGCCCCCCGCCACGCCCTCCACCTGGCCAACTATGCACAAAACTATTTGCCACAATTTTCATTGTGCGGTAAATCACACGCCATAAAACAGCGCGCGGCGGGGGCAGGGAATTTTTTCACGCTCTATCGATGAAGCGAACAAGCAGGCGGGCCCAACGCCACCGCGGCCACCGATTCAATCAGCGGGCCCGTCTCTCAGTCTCCCCGAAAAAAAGCCCAGCCAAATTAATTAAATCCAAGTACCCACCTGTTAACCAGGCCCAGGGGTTGGGGGCTGAGATCGTCCGTCCCATGCTAGGCTGGTTAATTGGGGCAGTGAGCCGGCGACAAACGCACAGTGGAACCAGCTGTCGGGACGCGCTCTCCTGGCTGGCTGGGCCATCAATCAGTTTACCTTATGGCTGGGGGACTTTATGGTTTCTGGGTACGAATTACCTGGTCGCCTCAGTCATGCTTGCGCGGAATGCGCTCGACGCCGGCCGGGGCACGTTCGGTTTTGAGGAGCCTGGTTTTTTTTTTCGCTCGATTGCCACGCGTGCGCCTGACCGTCGGCGAGGGTAAACAGTCAAACAGTCGCTTCCTAGAAAGACGCCGAGCCGATAAGCAAAACGGCAGACAGTCCAATCCAACGACTGCGGCGACGGCGACACACCCCAAAAGCCCCAAATGCCATTGTTGTTGGGGCCTTTTTTTTGCGCGCGCGAGCGGGCAGCGCTACACTAATTGAGGTCAATTAGTTTACCCATACACACACACACACGTATGCTCAGGAGCCGCGAACGACAGCGCAAAACTGCAGCGGCGGTGGCGTTGATTCCCTTGTTTGGCAGCAATGTTGCCGGCAACATGTTGCTGGCAACAAAGAGAATATGCATATAAATCAATCATACGCCCGGTGGACCGCGCTCTGCACATGACTCAGCCAAGCTTATTGAAATGAGCAGCGTTTAGCAGCAACACACACACGCGCGAGTTTATTTAATTGTGCAAAACATGGCCGACCATTTGGCAAGATTTATGCCCCGGCTGCCGGGCAACGGGCCATCGGTCATCAAAATGCTGAGCCGGCCGCCTCAGGATTATTCTGGTCTAAGTCGAAATTTCCCCTCTTGAAATTTGCAAAGGGTTCCAGCGTAGATTTTGTATATATCTTCCCCTGCAGCTGCGCTCGGCACACCGACGGGCACACAAATACCAGCTAGTTTATTCATTGTGAGTGACAATCAAAACTCTCATTGTGTGTGGGGCTGGGGTCGTCGCCGGCGCGCAGGAAATCGCCACACGCCCAATTAGCAAACATTGGGGGCCCTCGAGAATTCGCGGCGCGTTTGTTTAATTTGCGGGGCCCCCAAACCAACACAGACAGCTGGACAGATCGCCAGTTGGCCATATAAATTTTGTATTTTATTTTACGAGTCTCAATTTGTATTTTCCGTCTCCCTCTCTTTCTGCATTTTGATTTGATTCATTGAAATTTGCTGGCTTGCTCGAAATTTCACCGAAAGTTCAGCTAAACTGACAACTGGCCACCCTTTTTTATTTTTGTGCACTCGGCAATCCAAAGTGCACTGAACTTGCGCCTGCTGGCCATCATGGTCGTTGCTATTTTACACTCAGCGCCGGCCACTTTGACAAGCCGCGTGCGCCCTTAAAAGGCGCGAGACTGGCTGCTGTCTCCAGGGCCTGGGGGAGGAGGCCAACAGTCTGCGACTAGAATGCGCCACTGGCATGTTAAGTAGACATAAATGGGCGACAAGTGCTGGCCAATTGAGCCGCCGGGCAGCCCTGCGCAAATTGTTTGATTGCCCAACATTTCCTGGTAGAGTTTGGGGTCCCCTCCAAGTTTCTATAAGCAGATTTAAACTGTCTCTATTTAAACTTCTCCTAATTAATTTGATTGCTTTCTTGTGCTTTGCAGAGACCGCGGTGACTGTACCCTGCACCAGCGAAGGCTGTAAAAATGGCGGCACCTGCATTACCCAGGCCAACGGATTTTCCTACTGCGCGTAAGTAGAACTTTTATTTCATTTTATTGGGGCAAATCATCGAGCGGTGCGGGGTGTGTTGTCTAATTTTAATTTACAACTGCCGCTGGCAGACTCTCGACATCTCCGACAACGGTTAGCAAATTATCATAAGCCGGTGGATTTCTCGTCCATCGATTTGTGGTCCGCACAAATCACACCACATTTGCATATGTCAATCAACAGAAACCAAAGTAGAGAGGGGAAAAAAAGAAGACCAACGGTTGGCGGTTGGCGATTTCAAGGACGCCAAGGGACTCGCTGGCGAACTCGCTGCTGTGTCGGTGGCTGTGCTGGTTGTTGTTGTTTGGTTCGCCCGAAATTCGTCTAGACAATGAGAGCCTGAACGGCCCAAGTTTCCTTTTCTGCACAGCCAAAAAAAGGAAGACCACGCAGACAACGCAATGCGCGCCCGCACAAAATCCTGAGGCCGATCGACGATCAGCGTTGGTTCGGCTGTCTGGCTGCCTCGACATTCCTTGCAAATTATTTCGATCCAAAAAGCAACGAAAATGAAAACAGGCCTGGGTCTTTATAATTATCCAGGCCGCCTCTCCGCCGCTCTGTCGGCCAAGCCTCCCCGGTTTTGTGGCTGTGATAAATCAAAAGCTGGCCGAAAAAATCGTCACGTACGCGTCGCATAACTCTGACTGAGTTATAGAGACAGTCAGTCAGCGAGCCAGTCAGCGAGTCAGTTTATCGCCCGGCGGCCGAAGGAAATGCGTAAAGCTTCGAACCGACCCGCCCCGCCCCGCCTGGCCGATTGGCCGAACGACAGTCGAATTTCGAGTGCGTGTCGCGCTGGCCTGTGAAAATATCCATGGTGGATCCGCAGACGTGACTTGGTCGAGGGCAGTTCGATCTGCGCCTGACAGTGGGCGGAACGGCCGAAAAGAAAACGCTCGGGTTTTCCCTTGACCACGATGACATTTTTATGAGAATACCGTTGACGGCGATGGGAACGTTTCCAAAGCCCGCGCTGGTCTATCAGAGCCGTGAGATCTTTATGGTCGCTGTCGGAGAGTCGGGGAAGCTTAGGAAGTCGGAAACTTTAAAGGAACTCAGGGGCTTTGTGAGATGAGAGGAGTTTCCTTGAGGCCAGTTGTTCTATATAATTTATAGGGGAGGCTGGAGGGTTTCTCTTCTTTCGAGGGATCTTGTTGGGATCGGCATAAGTATAGGAACCGAGGTTGGTTTTCTTCTACGAGATCCAAGGTTCTTAAAAATTCGTAGACTGGATTGAATTCTATATAAAATCAGACAAATTCGGGAGATTCGAACTGGCTGAGGATCAAATCCAGGTTAAGTTTTTAGTTGTTCTTCGAGAAGAGTAAGACGTCCTCAGGTTTTCTCCAAGGCTTAAGGCTTCTCTTTGGTTCTCTCATTGCTCTTAAGATTTTAAGAACTCAGACTTCGATTAAAAATAAGCTCGGAACCAAGGTTCTTTCGGTATTCTTAAGGAGGCATTCATAAATTCCTAGAGAAGTTTGGACTGAAATGGTTTTAATTTAATTTCTATTAGGAAATGTTTAAGACTTTTAGTTGTTTTCTCCCTCCAAGAATATTAGGCAATCTTTCAGAGATTTCTTTTCTGTGCTTCCCTCTTTGATCAACACTTTGGCTAAAATTTCCCCGGCCCTTGTCTGAGGTCTTGAAGCTTCTCGGCATTCGTGTTTGGTTTGTCGTCGTCTTGATTTTATGGCTCGCTTATGTCAACTCTCCTGAATGATCGACACACGGCCCGAGACAGATATGCAATGGCCGCCCCCGCCACTCCCCTCCGCTAGCCGGGCAGTCTAGTCGGCCGGGCAATTACATAAAAGCGCGCTCTTGGCTTTTTAGTTTGGAAATGCGACAACTTTTTTTTTCTCTAGTTTTTTTTTAACGACATTTTCACTGATCTCGCTGATCGTTGGCTGGCTGCACATGACGACGACGACGGCGACCGCAAAGACGATGATGATGGCGGTGCTGGTGGGGCTGGGAATGGGGATAATGATGATCATGATGTTTTGTTGTTTGGCTTGATCATCGATGGCACGATCGGCTGGAGAGCTCCTTCGATCCAGCGTTTTACATACGGACGGCGCGCCGGAGCGTGGAACGTGTGGCCGGCTGGCCGGCCAAAAAGGGAGGAGTGGGAGCGGGAGGAGGAGGACCGCTGGCACATTTACTTAACGGCAACTGCTCTTTGGCGAGATCTTTTGTGCGGCGCGATAAGATCGCTTGAACTTTTGCCGTTTGCCGAGAAACGGTCGCCGAGGTTTGGAAATTTTGGCCGCTCGTTTTGGTCTATTTGTGCGCGTATGTTGGTCCGATCCATCTCGTCGTCGGAGTTGGAGCCGTCGGAGTCGTTGGAGGTTGCCTGGTCTTGATTTGGCTTGGAATTGGTTCAAATCGGGTTTCACCTCCGGCGAGCTGAGCTTTGCAAATTTTGCGAAACGCTTCACGACTGCGGCGCAGTTTGTTGGCAATTTCCAAAAACTCTGGGGGCTGTGTGAGATTAGCGGTTCGGCGGCAGTGGCCATTGGGTTGTTTGTTTAATTGACTTGATTGCCACAATGACAACAACAACAGCAAACATAAAGTAGACCAGGTAAACTCGAGTTTGATCCGTCGTTTATGTCAGCCAAGTTGATCTGCATTGATTGGTCGGTCGATTGGCGGCTTTACCGCCGTCTCCGTGGCTGCCTTCATGTCCAAATGTCGTGTCGTTTTCGGCCAAACCACACAGGCCAGTGGGAGTGGAAGAAGTAGGCCCTCCAATTCTGCCTTTTTGTCGCTGGGCTCAATTATGCACTTGAGAGAGTCGCCAAGTCGTACGGGCCCCGTCGCGGGCTCTTTCAGAACAATGGATTTTGATTTATGTTGCGGGCGGTAGTTCAATGACAAAACCAACCCTTCCCCATCCCCGCTCGCTGCTGTTGGCATCATAAATTTCCTACAAAAGCCGACAAAAGTTTAACTCTTGCGGTTTATGACATGTTAATGAGCAATTCCCGCTCCTCTCGCAACGCGCGAATCGCATTTCGACTTCCAAAAGTATCTTTTGAAGTCTGACGATCCGAGATTCGCCAGTCGATAGCCCACCAGCGCTACGATGACTCACACGCTTCTACGTGGATGCCACAGTCCGTGAGGCCTCCGAAAACAGGTCAAACCGAGTCGAATTCAATCGGAAGTTATTTAAAAGGCGGGAGGAATATTCTTCGAATCTTAGCTTAAGTTTACTTAATTGATCTTCTCAGCTTGTTCGTCTAGGATCTTTAGATCTTTGGATCTTTTTCTTAAAGACAAACTGATCTCAGACGGTTTTCAATGGGATCGAAGAATATTCATTCCCTGGCTGAGCATTCTTATATCGTTTTGAGAGCTTTGTCCCTGTTCTTAAAATCTTATCTAAGCTTTAGTTTCCTTAACGTTTACTGATTGATCTTCTCAGCTTCTTCAGTGCAAGGATCTTATGGTCTTTGTATTGATTTTGAAAGGCAATCCGATTTTCAATGTGATCGACTTATATTTATTTCCATTCTCATAAGCTTTAGTTTCCTTAAGGTTTATTGATTCCCTTAGCTTGTTTTTCCCTATTCAATTGCTAGGGTCTGAAGCTTATTTATAAATTCCTGTTAGGTTGGTTCGGCGGCTTGTTAGCCGGCTCATCGAGCAAGTTCGTTGCCTAAGTCTTTTGTTTCCCAAGTGCGTGGCTCGGCTGTGCGTGCCGCTCGCTGCTTATTTCCATTCAATTTTATTGTAGCAAACACCCAACCAGCCGAAGGCGGCTGCAGCCCCAATGATGGCCTCCACTGACCATCGTCTTTTTTCTGTTCTTCCCTCTCTCGACTCTCACGCTGTTCGCTTCGGCCGCTTCTACCTGAGATTCTAAATGCACAGACCAAAGAAATGCTCAGGCCCCGTGCAATTACTTTAATTAACTCATCATTAACGGCGGCAGCAGCAGCAATCGCCGCATTGCCTTGGACCAGCAAAGATCCAGCGGCCCAAAGGAAATGACAATAAAAATTTTACAAAAAAAGCCGCTACGCTGGCTTTCAGTCCGTCCGTCCGTCCATCGGCCTCAGCTAATCTCTGGGGCGCTTCTTCAGCCAGCATCCATCAAGCAATGACCTCTGCCGACTGCGTTTTATCGTTTTCTATTCTGTGGAGACTTTGCCTCTCTTTTTTTCTTTCTTGGCTGTGAAGACGATTTTGAATGAATCACAATCGATCACGGCAAAGTCCTTATATTCTCGCCCCCCGCAGGACGTGTCGGGCCAATCAGTAGTCGTGGAGGATTTTGCATTTCGTCGAATTCTGAAAAAGACTGATCGCTTTTCAATTGCCATAAGCCCCACGATCATTGATCATTACTTGCCCCGCTGCTGTTGCCGGGGCACAGTCACTGCAAATTTTCATGGCCTTTTTGACATACTTAGCCAACTCACACACACACACACACACAGCAGCGATCGAGTCAATGCCAAGCTCGCCGCCATTTTTATTGGACAATCTCCGCTGACGGACTGTGGGATGAAATGAATTGAATGGGAATGGAGATGGGAATGGGGATGGAGATGAAATGGGTTGGGCAGGGCGCAACGGACCGGACTGGCCGCCACGCAATACAAAACCAAATATTGTGACGGGGCACGCAACGAGGACGCCCCAATATCAAAAGCCCAAACCACTCTGACTCCATGTCCATGTGAAGCTCAGCCTCTCTGTCTCCCCGCTGTCTTGTCTCGTCTATCTGAGCAGAGAGGTCTGGCTAATAGCATCCTTTTGGCTTTCGAGAGCGCTTGTGAGATTTTTATCAAGACCCACAGACGGACGGTGCGGCGGCCAAGAAGGGCCCCCAAACGATTGCGCCGCCCGAGCCTGAGCTGAACCCGTTTGGCGTGTCCATGGGGCAGGCAGCAAGCGAGCCAGCAACCTGCTTTGATTGCTTTTCTGTGTTGGCTCGCATCAACGGCTGATTTGTTACAGAGCCCCAACGACAGCCGACAGCCGGACGGTGGGTCCCGGGACCACGGGCCTGCCTCGCCTGCTCTGGGCCTGCTGGCTGTGCTCTGCTTTAAGCGTAGCGAATATTTATTGTGCATTCCGTTTGCATTTTACATTCTTCTTGCCTTATAAGCACACTGCCTCGGCGGCCTCCCCACGGGTCCGTTGAGTCGTTGCTGCTGCTGCTGCTGCTGCCTGCCCTTGCCCTCTTTGAAATCGCATTGTGTTGGCTGCTGCTGCTGTTGTCGTTCTCGATGTTGGCTGTGGTGCCTTTGATCTGCCATAAATACAAAACTGGCTGGATCCCTGATTTCCCTTGGCCGGCCGCCTCCCTTGGGTCCTTTGGTCAGTTTTACTTTTTGTTTTTTTTTTTTTTGCGGGGCTCGCGCGCCCTTTTTGCTCGGCCAGGCAGGCGTTGGCGTACAAAATTCCTTTAGCCCGTTTTTTGTTTTTTTTTTTTTTTTTGTTTTTTTGTGCCGACAACGACCAATCACTTGGGCAACTTGAGGCGGCCTCGGCTCGTTGCATTTTTGCCCGTTTTTCTGGTCGATTGCAAATTAAAACGTTTTTATTGAAACTCAATTAAGTTCATTCTCACGGCCTGGCGAAATGTTAATTTTCTACCGCCATCGCCACCCTCAGCCAGCCAAAACAATGCAGCCCATAGATGAGCAAATATGCTTGGCCAAATTATAAGCATTACATAAATGTGAGGCAACTGGGTCGCCGTATATTCCATTTCATAACTTCGGCGACAGACAGGCCCACCGACAGGCTCATCATATTCATCGTCATATGCATTTTTATTCCCACCAACCGGGCGAACGTCCAACCGTCCAACCGTCCAACCGACCGACCGACCGCCTCAATGAAATGAATGCATCACAGTTTCGTTTTCATCTTTGGTATTTTAATGAGTTTGCGTTTGAGTGTCGTTGTTGTTTTTGTTGTTGTTGTCTTTGTGGTTTTGCGGCGGTTTGTGTCGCTTTAGTTTCTTTTTTTTCACTCTGTTTCCTTGGACTAATTAGTCGGAGAAGTGTGTAACATCATAGAATCTCCACGGCTATGACAGGGGCATTGACTGCCCTGGGAACGTAAATCGCGAAATCCGAGAGATCTTTCTGTGGTTGAGTCAATCTGTCAATATATCACCTAATTGATTCAAAAGGTTTCGTGGTCGCAAGCCATTCAAATCATGGGAAACAAATCTCTCGCTCTTTGTACCACTAATGGGGAAACTAAAGCTTGCGGCAAACAAAGTTTCCTGGTGAGCACACGAAATCGGACTACCCGGGTCCAATATTTCCCAACAGATAGATAAACAGCCAGTCAGAAGGACCAAGAGGTTCGTAGAACTTTGGGGTATTGAGAGTCCTTACAATGTTTAATTTGTGATGGCTTTTTAAACCCTTTACCCTGGCAGAGATAATTCTCCGCCTCTACATCTTTCCCTTTTTATACCCTTTACCCTCTTATGGCTTGGGTAGATGGTAAATTATTCCCCGCCAAATTTTAATGCAGAAATTCAGGGAATATTGGATTATTTCCAACTGTTTGCGCTTCCTGTCTTTCTCTTTCTCTGCTTTTTATACCCTTTACCCTTTAGTCGCCTGGGTAAAAGGTAAATTAGTCACCGTCTGAAATCAATGCAGAGCTCAGAGAGAGATTTTTCCGATTCTTACGCTCTGCCTTCCTCTTTCTCTGCGCCGTGTAATTGTCTTTCAATTGTTGGCCCGAAAACTGGTTCGTTGGCATCGTTGTTCACGTAGAATTCCCGTATTTTCTTTTATATTCCACTCCGCCCCTCCAAGTTCACCTCTGCTGCCCTGGCCCTCTCCGCCCCCGGGCGATCCCTTTTAATTCTTCGAATTTCAATTATCATTTCGGTCGGTCTGTCGGTCGCTGGGTCGCTGCTTCTTCTCGCACTTGCCCAATGCCTTGGCTGACAACTTGCATACCTGTAACTGTGCTGGGCTGACGGACGAGTGTCAGGGCGGACGGACAGTGAGACAAACCGACAAACAAACGAATAGCGATCATAAAACTGCACCTTTTTTTACCTGAGTTCCCCGAGGGAGAGCCGAGCCCGGCCAGACCGGACCGGGGACCGAGCACAAAACAAATCAAATAACAAAACGCTCAGAAATCACAGCTGAAATTGGAGAAAAGCGCCCGCTGCCCAAATCGACGTCGTCGCCGTTGTTGTCGGCGGCCAGGGAAAGAAATTTAGTGTAAAATTTGTTGGCGAGATTGCGACGGGTCGAGAGTTCTGTGTATCCCTCGGGCAGCCCGGTGTTTTTGGGAAAAACGGAAAATGTGTGCTCTCGGGGTGAAAATGGCACATTGACAAAGCCACGCTGCCTCGATGTTGCATGTGCTGCACCTGCCCGGCTGCCGTTTGGGTTTTCGTTTCACAAGAAAGGCAAACAGCCAAGCCAACAAAACAGCAAACGTTGTATTTTTGCCTCGGTTATCCGAGAAGCCAGCCAAAATATTAGGAACTTCTGGCCAGGTGTGGAGCAATCAGCGGAATCCCCTCGAGCATCAAGAATTCCCTGATATTCATCAACTTTGTGGTGGGCTGAGAGAGAGGAAGCGGATTAACCGGGGGGAGGCAGAGATTAATGAGCCGCAGCAAAAGTTCCAAATGGAAATGCAATCAAGCGGGGATCACAGAAACAAGTAAGCCAAAGAAGCAGCTTCAAAGCAAAGGACGGAGGAAGTAAGGGAAGCGATCAGGTTCTGTTTCACAGTTTACTTCGCTTTAACTCATCTACTGATCTTCACTGTTTGGTTAAGTGATCTAGGAACTGAAATCAAGGGTAAAAGAATAAGAGACTAAAGAAGATTTGCAACTGTGGGTTCCCCAACTTTGTAGTTTCCAAGATCAAAATATTTATAAATCGAGGTTAAAGCTCAAAGGGACTTGATTATGTTTTCTTGCTAATTAGCCAGAGATTCGTTGGGTTATCTGCTTGAATTTCCCCCCGTTCTAATTGCCAAGGGTTAAATGTATTCTTATCAGCAGAAAAACTGTACTTTTCGCCAGACAAGGACCGAGATAATAAAGCCAGAGAACAGAAAATCTGTCTCACTCTTTGAGAGATCAAAAGTTCAAGAGGAATAAAAATTTTCCGGGCCACACCAAAGTCAATCATTGAACAGTCTTTCTTTTCCTCTCTTTTTTCTTTACTTTTCCTCTTTCGTTGAGGTTTTCTTCTCTCTCTCTCTCTCTCTTTGCTGATCCCTCGAGATCTCTTGATCGCGGCAGGCATTTCGGTAGCGAGGCAAACGAATCGAAACGGAATCCCTAACGAAATAAACAACATTCATTACCCAGTCGCTGGCCCCTTGCAGTCCAGCTTTGCCTTTGTCTTCGGGGGGTTTGGCCACAGAGTCGAACTGGCTGGCTCCCAAACGAAGATCGATATCGTTGTGGAGCTAGCGATTCTGTGTAGCCAGAAACGTAAAAATTATGCTTTAATTGGGCGCTTTTGTCAACTGCTGCAGGTTTTAATTGCAAAGAAGCTGACGAGCGGACGGGAAGGCGGAGGAGCGCAGACAAAAGTGCACTGACTGCCCAACGACGAGGACTGCCTCGTATTTAGCCAGATTATTGGTTGGTGATAAGAAGCATTTCTTGCTTTTGGTTGTGGGTTTCGTTGTTGTTTTGTCGTCCGATCGACAGACGACAGACAGACGGGCAGTCGAAATCTCGATTGACGGCGGAGCAGAGGGAAGCAAACGGCGCGTGCAGCGTGTGAATTGCAGACGAGTCTACCGAAATTAGATAGCCGTCAGTTCATCAGCCTCCACTCTCCTCTCCTCCCTCCCCGTCCTGCTCTCTGTCGCCTTAGACTGACAGACGACGACGGCGGACCAAGAAGCCATAGCCCGGCATGGCAGTAGCCGTGGCAGGAATGTGGTCGACGGTCGATCGTCCACTTGGGATGAAAGATGCGCTTTCAGTCGACATTAAATCATCTCGATGTTGTGGCCGCCGCAGTCGTTGCTCCCACCAATGAGCCGGCGCGGCTGATGCAACCGCCGCTGCGATTGACGCATGCGCGTCATATGCATTTGATATGCCCCCGGGGGAGGGGAGGGGGAGGTACAATATCGATTGCTGCTGCGGTTACGCTCCCGATTGATGGCCAACTTGTTGGCTCGGCTGTTGTCTTTTTTTCTCATTCTGAACGTGAGAACGAATCGAAGAATCAAATCGAACTGAAGTCTCTCGGCGGGCACGGCCGGGCGGCCGAGTGGGAGGGGAAGCAAATTATGAATTTGATTTGTTTGCTTGCCAGCAAACCAACTGCAGACTCTCAGACTCACACCAGAAGAAAATTAATTTAAAAATATTGTATAAAAAAAAAAATTCATTTAATTTAAAAAATATTAAAAAAGCTTACATCCCGCGCCGGGGAGTGGCTGGCGGGCGGCGCGGCGCTTAGGGGCGCGGGCGGGGCTCATGCAGCGCTTTGCTTAGGTTTTTGTATTTTTTTTTTTTATTATTTCCCAATGCGAGTCACGTTTTTTGCGCTGTGCGCGTTTCGTTTGAAAAGCAGCAACAACGTCGCCCCGAAACGAGTTACCAGATCGGCCAGCTCGGCCAGCCAAGCCAAAAGAGCGACGTGGACATGCCCGGCAACTCGTTGGGCCGAGCCGGGCTGCCAGGCAGCCAAGCAGCTGCGGTCGTGGCCGGCGGGCGGGGTCGGGGGCACTCGGGTTGCATTAAAAACAAAATTAAAACTGCGTCAGCGATTTGTGGTTGCTGTTGTGGCGCTCGAGAACTGCAGCTGCACGCAGGCGCATTTGATTGAAAAATATATCAAAATTATGCACAATTTTTGCCGCTCTATCGGTGTTTTCAAGTGAAAATGAATTTTATAATTCTAAAATTCCTTAAGAGATGAATAATGTGATCGAAAGAAGTCAAACTAACCGATTAATTGTGAGTGGCATTTGCACTTCTTGTAAATTACCCTTTAATTTTGGGCTAATTCACTTTAAATATAATAAATAGAGAAATATGAATATCTCATAAAGTAAACAATTAGATAGACAAAACTTTGCCCCATTCATAGAATACTAGAGTTCTAAATTCATTTAATAATTTTTAAATCGCTTGGTACCCCCAGAATT
Source organism: Lissocephala sabroskyi (assembly GCA_037075105.1). Classification (NCBI taxonomy): domain Eukaryota; kingdom Metazoa; phylum Arthropoda; class Insecta; order Diptera; family Drosophilidae; genus Lissocephala; species Lissocephala sabroskyi. The sequence goes on along the minus strand of JBAMCP010000505.1, from coordinate 20,587 downwards.
TGGAGGGGTACGCACATAAAAGGGTATAAAGGGTAACAAATCTCAGCGTTGCTTGTTCTTCAGGCAATTGCAGACTTTGAAGCTGAATCTGTGGCAGCTCAAAATATACAGAGGTATTAAAAAAGAATAAGGGTAAAATTCTGGGGAGTATAATAAATTATAAGGGTAACACTCTGCCCTGCGGCTTTCCAAAGAACGTGTCCCAATTTTCTGTAACTTTTTATTAAATTTTAATTACTTTTTTAAAATTTTCTGTTAAGCTTTAGAACAATTAGAATTTCCAGAATACCAAGTGGTATAAAAACAGTATAAGGGTAAAGAATCTGCAAGCGGCTTTCGGCCAACGAGGCAGTAAAGAAAATCTACAGCTCATTTGAAATAAATCCCGTAAAGCTTGAAAGCCAAATGCCCTTCCTAGGGATCATTGAATGGAGACTTCAGCTAAAAATTTATACCCTCGCTGGTTTCCTGGCATTGGCTCCTCAATGACTTCGGAGGCCTTTACCCGATCGCCAGTTTATATAATAACAAGACATCTAACCAGCTAATTACTGTCATCGGCTGACTAAAAACAGAAGTGAAAATTTAGCTTGTCAGCCTCATTCAAATGAGCTGCCAGGCGGCAGTCTTATCGGCCTATCGAGCAGCAGCAGCAGCAACAACAACGACAACAACAGCAACAACCACCGTCCATTGGGCAGCGTGAAAAACTTCGGCGCGCGGCGGAGACTATCGGGTTTTGGGTTGATTCTCTTGGCCGTTTTTGTCGGGCTTGAGGTTTTTTTTGGTACGTTTTATCCCGGCGAACGAATCTATTTCTCACCAACAACGACGCCAGCAACATGTTGCTAACTGTTTCTTTTTCACACATGTTGGCAGCCAGATAAGTGGCCAGCCAGCCAGTCAGCCATCCAGCCAGCCGGCCAAATGGCGGGGAGCGGCCGTCAACGAACAAACGCGTTCGATTTTACCACACAATTTAATTTAACAACTTGCAATCGATTACGATCGACAATCGACAACAGAGCCACTGTGTGCCATCGCCGACACGCACACGTGGTCCTCTCCGCCGCCAGCAAGGATCGGCTGTCCATATTTGAGGTTATTTTTTTTTTTTTTTCGGTCACCCAGCAGAGAAAAGCTGGTAGGCAAATTAATGCTAAACGGGGCACACACCCCGCCGCATACTTGTAACGGGAAGTGCCACACTCACACAGGGGTCTCTCCTTCTGGGTTCGGGACTATTTACTGGCCAGTTAGCGAAAGACGCCTGACTTAATGATTATTCATTGCTGCTGCTGGGATGCTGCTGCTGTGGCTGCGTGCAATTTTCTCATTGTTGCTGCTGCTGCTGCCGGCAACAACAAAATTTAATATGCAATCAAGATCGCGCACAAATTACCGTACATAAAAATTGTTTTCTCAAGGGAAAAACAACAACAACAGCAGCAACGAGAAAATGTGCAAGTTGTCGTCGATCGGGCTGCCTCTGGATTGTTGGTCGCCATTGCCAATCGAATCGAAGGCAGCCCACGGCAATTACTTTACTAATTTCTTGCACTTGCTTTCGTAGAACTTTTGTAGTTGCTGGCGATTTGATTTCTTAACTGGGAAATATTCGCCCCCTTGAGTCCTTTCCTTGGGTTTCTATTCGAGTGTTGACCTTAATTTTCCAGCCTTCCTTTCTAAAAGATCCACTGTGTGACTTGTGGGCCGCTGACATGGTTTTTTTTTAACTTGTCGCCCTCGGCGATTTCAAGTTGGCTTCTTTTTTTTGCATTTCTTTGCCAGCCGTTGACATGGCAGACAAAATGAAAGTCGGTGGCCAGCAACAGCAGCAACAATTTCGTCGATTCATTGCCAGGATGCGGGCTGTGGCAGCGGCACTTGTCACAACAGGAAATGACGCTACTTTGTCAGTTTTAACGCCTGCCAGCGGCAGCAACGATTGCAGTTGGAGTTGCAGTTGCCATTGCTGCTTATCGGCTGGCACGCATCGTCACGGCGGCTTTTCATAAATCTGCCATTCGAGTGCGATCCGGCCAAACTGGCCAGCCCGTTCCGTCTGTCCGTCCGTCCGTCCGTCCGCCGGGCTGGTTGGCAGGCCGAGATTATCGCTGTGCAGCCATCGATGCAAAGTAGCGCTCGTTAGTTCAGCCATTTACCAGCGACGAGTGCGTAGATTTAGTTCGATTCATCGGGCCATATAGCCGTCTCTGTCAGCCATAAATTACTCGTCAAAGTCTAGCGGATGTTTTAAGCGCTTTGATCTTTCATCTATCAGCTGGGATCTGATCTTTTTTTTCGTTTCGTTGCAGTTGTGAAACACGATTTGTTGGCGACTACTGTGAGCACCATAATCCTTGTCTAACTGGCCATGGACGCTGCCAAAACGGTGGCACCTGTCAGGTGGACTTGCGCAACGGCCGGCCAGGAATCTCGTGTATCTGTCCGCTTGGGTTTAAAGAATCCTTGTGCGAGATTGCCGTGGCCAATGCCTGCGATCGGGTCCGTTGTTTCAACGGCGGCACCTGTCATCTCAAGACCCTCGAGGAGTACACATGCTCCTGCACTAACGGCTATACGGGTGAGTTGATTTGCTAGAGGATCTTACCCCTCGAATAATGTTTGATGTTTCTCGTGTTCTAGGCAAACATTGTGAGACGCAGAATTTGTGCGCCAGCTCGCCGTGTCGCAATGGCGGCACCTGCACAGCCCTCGCCGGCAGCAGCAGCTTCTCGTGCAACTGCCCGGCGGGCTTCACCGGCCACACCTGCAGCGACGACGTCGAGGAGTGCCAGTCGAATCCCTGCAAATACGGCGGCACCTGTGTCAACACCCACGGCTCCTACCAGTAAGTACAGCCACCAAATTATCTTGTTTCTCTATTGGCATTCCCCAAATCCAAGTTTCATTTTATACCCCAAAAATCTAAAGATCAGAAAGTAGCGTAGAATGGTTAAAGCTCTTTCTGAGCTTAAAATAGAAATGGGGCAGCCAAAGTCGTCAGACAAAAGACCCTACAATATTAGCCCATCCCAACAAGACCCTTTAAACTTCGTCCTTAGTCCTCAGTCTGAACTTAAAGGGTACAACAGATTTCAGGCCATGAACATTTTTTACCCTTTACCCTACCATTTGACCCGTCGCCTTGTTGACCATCGACGGGTTAATGGTGGCGACTTCGATTTGCCATAACTCAAAGCCAACTGACAAGTGCAAATTTCTGTGCTTGTTCAACAAAAGATCAAACACTCGCAACGTCTTCCCCTCCCCTCTCCACCATACCCTTCGCTTTAAAAATGGATTGGCGCACACACAAAAGGCCACTAAGCGACTAAACAAATCGTTTCATTAGCATTTTTAAACAATTTCCAAAATTGTTTGAGCGATCAATTTGAGTGCGTGAGCGTGTGTGTGCGTGTGCGAAAGTGTGCGTGTGTGTGTGTCTGCCTAATTAATGACAATTTAAAACTAATAATTTATAAAATCGATTTGTTTGTGTGTTCGAACGACAAGGCTCCAAATCTGTGCTTCTCCAATTTGCATAGAAACCGAATTAAGATTGTTTATGGGCCACCGAAAGCGGCGATCTGTCGATCGAGCCCCACCACCGCTGATCGTACAAATTGCCAATTGGTCAACTGTCCGTCCGATTGCCTTATATAAAAGCCAGCGAACGAAGCGCCGTGGGTTCTATTGAAAACCACCAACTATTTAAAACTCAATGACGCTATTTAAGTGAAACAATTAGAACGTTATCTTAAATACAACGAATATTTTGTACCCTTCCCGCAATACAAGGGGCAAATGGGGTTTATAACGCCCACAAGTTCAGTGTACGCATTACCCGTTTCGAGGGTACACAAATCGAAGCCTTCTTGGCTTCTTCAAGGCAGTTTACCCTAATTAATTCGATGGGTTTGGGTATCATTGCGATTTTCGGGTGTACTCCTTACCCCTTTTGGGGATACACAAATCTAAACCATGAGATCTCTTTTAAGGCAGTTTACCCCTTACCCCAAAAAATTCACCCGGGATTGGCATCCAATCACTGCGATTTTCGGATGTACATCTTACCCATTTCGAGGGTACACGGCAGGGTAAAACCGAGAGCAACAAAAGATTCAAATGGGGATGGGAATCCAATCCAATCAATGCGATTTCCGGTGGCTCGATCGGCCAGTCGTTTTGTACGTAAATTAAATTATTTCGTTTGGCATAATTTGCATTTTTAATTCGACGACTGTCCCCCGCTTTTGTTGTCCAAATCTCCCAGAGAAACAAAAGGCCGCCGCCTAAACTGCAAAGTGCGAGGTAAACATGTGTTTTGTGGATCGGCCGTTGTTATTGATCAAATGACAATATAGACAAAAAACACAGCTATAGATTTGTGAGATCGTTAATTAAAAACAACAACAAGGACTTGCATAAGCAGTAGAGAGTTCGTTCCATTTTCCCCTTGTCTTTTCTAAAGGGTAAAGGGTAAAACATCGATTTGCTCAGTTACCGGCTTAGGAGTTTGATTTATCTCTTCTGAAATGCTGTCAACTGACGAGAGCCCTTCCCTGGTTTAATTTTCCCCTACCATTTCTAAGGGTAAAGGGTAAAACATCGATTTGCTCAGTTACCGGCTTAGGAATTTGATTTATCTTTGCTGAAATGCTGTCAACTGACGAGAGCCCTTCCCTGGTTTTATTTTCCCCTACCATTTCTAAGGGTAAAGGGTAAAACATCGATCTGCTCAGTTACCGGCTTGGGAATTTGATTTATCTTTGCTGAAATTCTGTCAACTGGCGGCTGCTGAGGTCGCTCGCTGCGTGCCATCGTAAATCGCAATTAGTCGACACGCCCGACCGCCCAGCCATTGTCCGCTGTTGTCGCCCGTCCAAACATCGTAAAGTCAAGAGTTTTATGGCCGCCGCGACGAAGATGATCGGCCACCCCGTCCGTCCCGAGCACTTGATCGCCATTTTAATGTCTGAGCTGCCACTGTGCTGAGCTGGGCCGTGTGATCAGCCGGCCATTTGACTCGCTAAATTTGACGTTTTTATTTCGCATTTATACCGAAATCGAATGATATGGTAATTTTATATTTGAATCTCATTTTACCCACAACAATACCCAAGCCACCCAATCTACCAAATTCCGGTTATTATCAACCAAACAAGCTATCCACCCAAAGACTTAGTTTACTTTGATTCTGCTATATAAATCGAGATTGATGCCAAAAAAAATCGAGATAATGGGGCAGCGGGGTAAAGGGTAACAAGATTGCTGGAGGAAACTTGAGGAGATCGATTATTCAGATTCAGATTTCCCAGACGAGTTCCCCTGTTTATTTATTTGTGGATCTGTGAATCCTAAAGAGGTTCTGAAAAAACTTTGCCTTCTCCTAAATTTGAGTCGGCTTTGGTGGGTGGCCGAGGGATCTTGAGTTTCTCTCATCGGACGGTCGGTTTAATGACTCCGCCAACACCGCCTACGGGTTAATTGATCGGCCAACTGACCTGAGCCGCTAGCCGGCGGCTGTTGACTCCGGGGAACGGACAGCTGGACGGCCGGCCGGGCGGTTTCACATGTCAATCAAAAATCAATTTTGTTTTTTCGAGTTTTCTTTTTTTTCGAATTTGCCTGCTTTGTTTGGTTTCTGGCAAAAATCAACACACACCCCACCACCACCTCGGGCGGCTTTCGAGTGTTGTGATTTTTGGCCAAACCGACGGCCCACCCAAGCCGACCTGCCCAGCCGGCCGGGCTGGCTTAATTGCAATGCGTGTGTGTCTGAGTGTGTGGGTGTGTGTGTGTTGGCGTTTTAATTGTTTTAATTTAATGCATTTAATAGTTTTTAATTAGTGGCAAATAAAGCGGCTAAGCCGCGCGGCCAGGCCAAGCCAGCGGCTCCAATTTTGGGCAACGCTTGGCTTGGCGCTCTCTTTACCCCCTGTGTGTGTGGTTGTGTGTGTGTGAGTGTGTTTTCCGGAGAGCGAAACCTGTTTGGCTTTTTCCTAAATTACATGATTTTGGTTTTTCCTTTTCGGCCGCCCCGAAAGGGTTCTCTGTGGGCAAACAAATTGAATTAAATGCCACAAGAAAATGAGAATTTCTTAATGTGCGGCTGCAAAGAACGCGAAACAAGAAGGCAAGGAGCTGCCGCCAGCCGGCTGGCCAGATTTCAAGTTGGCCAGCAGCCGCCGCTTCGCTTGAATTGGCTGTTTTATTGTTGTTGCTGTTGTTGCCCTCAGTACGCCCCAAAAAAACCGGTTGACCGACCAACCAACCAGCCAACCGACCCTCCTCGACTTGGCCAAGAACCGCATTAAAATGGCGGGTACACAATCTGGGCGGGCGGGCAGGTGGCTGCCGCCTGGCTTGCTGGGCATTTCTAGTAACCAAAATCATGGCATGTCCATCAACTCGTAGAGGGGGGAGAGGCTACCTAATTTCGGCAGCCAAGTAGGAGTCATCAACTTGTCAGGCAGGCCTCCCTACCTCCGCCGTTTGCGGCTCCGGAAGTTCCAAGATCAACCAATTAACTTGCTACTCCGAAATTGTTTGCCACTCCAGTCAACCAGTCAGCCAGTCACTCATTCGGTTTGACTGTCAAGTTCCTTGCACTTCTGCTGCTTCCTTGGCTTTCGTCTTTCTTGTGGTTTTGATCTACTAATTCTTGGGTTTCTTCTCTTCCAGATGCATGTGCCCTGCCGGCTTCACTGGAAAGGACTGCGATACAAAGTACAAGCCCTGCTCGCCGTCGCCTTGCCAAAATGGCGGCACCTGCCGCGCCAACGGACTCTCCTACGATTGCAAATGTCCCACTGGTAAGTCTCCACCCACAAATTTTTTATGCTCCTGGGGCGACTTCAAAACAGTCAAGAAAAGTGTGGCTGTTTGCCAGATTGTCCTTGATTTTATATATTGAAAGCTGCTAAGCTGCTTAGAAAGTAGCTAGCTGGGCGCCCTACAGATCGCCAGGGAATTTAACCACCCGCGAGAGACGTAAGCTTATCTAATTTGAGGATTTACATGTCCTTTTCTGGGGTTTATAAGGGATAAATATTTTCTGGTTTGGAGAGCTCTGCAGAAATTCGGGACCTTCAAGGTATTTTGGGTTGATATTTGTAGTGCCTTTTTATCATTCTTACTGAGCTCAAAGGACTCAAATCCCAAACGATTTCTCTTTCTCAAACTGCCTATGAAGCAGAAACTTTCTTCAAATATCAAAAGATATTTAAAAACTCCTTTAAAGGAGAAAGACAGGCAGCGATTCCCTTCGCAGTTTTAAATTCTGTTAAAACCAACAAACGTAGCCTGAAAATTCTAAAAGGCTTTAAAGCTTTTAACTGCGCTTCCTAGTAACTTCAACTTTCGAGGCTTCCGACTTCCCGTGATATTCTTTTTACTCCCAAGGTTTCAAGAGGAAGTACAGTTGCCTCAAAGCAGCGTCTCTTTCAATAAATCGTCTTGTTTTCAAGCCCGCTGATCCTTCAATGCGCTTGCTGGCAATTTAAGCATCCCTTAACATTTCCTGTCAATTCTTGGGACAACCAATTCCCTTATTTTCACCCTCCCAGGGTTGCATGGGGAAGTACAGTTGCCTCAAAGCGGAGTCCCTTTATTCTCAAGTCCACATTGATGATTTTCGCGGCCTACGAGGATTTCATTGAGATTTCCGCATCGATCCTATGAGAAAAGCAACTGCCCGCCCACGCATTTGTCAGGCCAACCGCCCGCCGTTTACCGTTAGCTATGTGTGATTTACATTGGCCCACAGGCAGCGGGTGGGCGGCCTCAGCCAGCAGTCCTACCGCCGCTCTCTGAGTCACTGGCGTGGCCGCGGGGACACGAGCCAAAAAATTTTACCCTGCCAGAGTTGCCGCCGTCGCACTCCGGTCCAGTCCGGTCCGGTCCCCGGCCTCGTCGTGGTCCTCACCCACGCGCGCTGCTGGAAACTCGTTTTCGATCGTCATCATCGTCCGTCGTCCGTCCGTCCATCGTTCAACATTCAACCGTTGGTTTGGTGGCGTCGCAACTTTTACCTAAAAACGCAAACGCATTGCAGTCGCCCGTCCATCGGCGATGCTGCAACTGCCCAGATCGTGGCCCCAAAAAAAACCGAAACCATGAAGGGAAAGAGGCGGCGGGGGCAGCTTAACTGAATTGCGCCTGACCTCCTTAGGGCGTAACTGTGCTTAAGCATCAACCGAGCGATGATCACAGGGATGGAGGGGGGCCAGGCGAGTGGCTGATTTATTTGTAATTTTGTTGCCGCGGTGGGAGAAATTACCCCGCGCCCCCGCCCAATCAGTCGTTTTTGATTTGATTCTTTGACTGACGCGACGACTCCTTGGCTGCCGCCACGTCCGCGTCGTTTGTCGTGGCCAGCAACTTGTTTCCCATCATTACGGTGGGCCGAGTGATTGGCGGCGGTAGGACGGCGGCGGCCACTGCTTGTGGCACCGCCCCAGTCCCCACCCGTTTTGCATAATGTTGCAATGGAGTGCAATTCGGGATCAGGCAACCCCACCCCACCCCACCGCAGCGCCTTGGCGTGGGCTCGTGATGTCCACAGGGCGATTCGTGTTCATGTTGCTTGCCCAACCACCCAGCCAGCCACCCACCCACCAACGGAAAAGGCGTCATAAGTTGCGAAAAATGTTGCAGGGCAAATGACGACGGTGGCTGCAAAAGTTGTCCAGTTTCTCAGGCCACTTAAAAATTAGAAATGCAATTCACACACACACACACACACGTGTTGCCGAGAACCACGAAACCTTTGGCATTTGATAGCCAAGATCCGCATTCATCATCATCAGCGCAGCCATCGGCAGCGGCAGCGGCGGCGGCGGGCAGCTCATTAGAATTTTTATTGAGAGCAATTAAAATTTCCATCGCCAAGCGGCAGCAACAATGCCCGCGCTGCAGCAAATTAAATGCACTTGCAAAAGTAGCAACAACAACGCGTTGCAACATGTTGCTGGTTGGGGGCTGCCTGGCGCGGGTCTTGCATGCAATTCGCCTCAATTGAAATGAATTAAATGTAAATTGCAATCACACACACTCTCACACACACACAAACACACAGAGAGAGACGCTTGTGCCCGCAGCAAACTTGAATTCCGTTTCAATTGTCGCCTTTTCGTTTTGTTGCCGCAACATGCGAAATGTTGCCAAGGCAAAGAGTCGCGCACCCTTCGTCCTTTTCTTTGTCTTGCGAAAGAAAAACGGAAATATTTGCTTGATCTCAGCAGCCTTGGCAACATTTGCGGCCGACGCCAGTCGACCTTTTCGCTTGCAAATCGCTGCACCAAATTGACTTTAATGGGTGCAGGCACACAAACTCGATTAAGCGAAATGTTGCCAGCAACATTTGCAGCGGCAGCGGCAGTGGCTTGCCAACTGTAAACCCAGTCCAGTGGCTCTCAAACTCTGACACTGTACTTTGCCCGCCAGTTCATGTGGAACACATGTGGTCGTCTGTCTGTCTGTCTGTCCATTGCAAATCTGCAGCGCCCTTTTTGGTTTATTTTTAAAATCCAAGCGTCCCCCGTTCACTACGACAGAGCAACAAGTTGCCAGCAACATTTTTATATATCTCTCATAATAACAGAGACCCGTCGGCCTGCCCAAAATAAAAGGCAACCACAACACACAAACACACACACAACAAAATTGTGGCCACCGATCAAGAAACAACAACAACAATGTTGCGCAGTGACAATAAACTGGACCGGGGACTGCGGCTGGGGCTTGGGGCATGAACATGGTTTTTATATTTTTACGATGTCTGTCGATTTGGCCCTTCTTAAAACAACAACAACTCCCCGAATCAAGAGAGCGGACAAGAAATGAAAACCAACCAAGCAAGAAAACAACTGAGACAAAAAGAAAAAAAAAACTCCCCAATAAAAAAAGAAGAAGGCCAGGCGCAGTGGGCGAACAAGAGAGCCGAACTGCAGCCGAGAGAGCGCGAAAGGAAGCCGAAGCGGAGACGCCAAGAGAAGCGATTTAATTCCTCAGCGCAGATAATCGCAACCGCCGGCCAGCCCGACTCTCAAATACCCTCGCGCAAAACTAAAGACCGTTGCATATTTTTCGGAGGCAAACGTCAGGCATTTTTTACTCAGAACACAAACCGCGTGGCATTGCAGCAGAAGCTGAAGCCGAGCTGCTGATTATTCGGCAAGGTGAGCGGACAGGCCACAGGCCGGCACATGGCCGGGGGAGTCGGCGCTGTGGTCCTGTAAATATTGTTGTAGGACAAAAAGGCCCACAGGGCAGTGGTGCCCGAGCGCACCGTCTTGTAGATCCACTCGGGCACCGGCAGGCGGTTCCCGGCCAAGGCCACGCTCTTCAGGGCGTTGTTGCGGCGGTCGGTGAGCCGCAGTTGGCCAATGCCGCCGGTCTGGACGCTAAGGACCTGGTTCCGGCGGGTGGCCTCGTTCCTAACAAACTGCTCGATCTGGCGCCAGCTGCCGTCGTTGATCCTGGCAAACTGGGGCACCACATTCAGGTACTTGAAAGTGCCGCACATCAGATCCGCGAAGGGGAAGTCCGCCGAGGGGGCCAGGTGCCCGCGGTTGATGGTCACCCGGTTGCGGTCCCGGGGCGGAATATACGTGTTGTTGGCCCCAAACAGGCTCTCAAATGTGGCGAATATCCTGGAGACCATATAACTCCGCTCCTCGTTGTTGGTCAGCAGGCCATCCGAGGTGAACGTAGTGCAAGGACGCGTGGCAACTGTCGAGCAAATCGAATCAAATCAAAGGATCTGAAGACTCCCCACCAACTCACTAAACGGCTTGGGGTGAATGTCATGGAGGGCGTAGACCGACCGCTTCGTCCCCGAATGGAAGCAGGTCCGGTAATAAGGCACAAAGGTCGTCCCCAGCAAGTAGCCGAACTGGAACTCCGAGTTCCCTCCAGCGCGCGTGCAGGCCGCCCCCGGATTCCTGCCCAGGCGATTGGACACGACGCTCAGCCGCCGGCCCGTGCAGCTCAGCGGCAGCGGTCGGCTGAAAGTGCGGTTCGTCTGGCAGCGCGTCTGGATGATGTCCGTGGCATTGCACATCATGTGCATGGTCTCCCCGGCGGCTGCCGTGACCACGCGCTTCAGGGAATACGCATTGTTGGCGGCTCGATTGAGGAAGGTCCTCGTGGTTTGCTCCACGTTCTGCCGGGTGATCTGGCACTGCGGTTGCACTGACCCCCCAAAAACAGTTGCAGTGGATCAACTCGAAAAGGTCCTTTTAGCCTTACCCAAGACAATCACACAGGAGGCGAGGATAGCTGCGGCCGTGAAGCGCTTCATGGTTGTTTTTTGGCTGGTGCTGGGCCTGGGCTTCGTTTTATACTTAACGCGGTATAAAGCACAAAGCACAGGTGTTGTTTTTGGGTCATTTGTGGGCATTGTGCGGGCAGTTGAATGCAAGTGGGTCGGGGCAGTGGATATGCCCGGCCAGCGGCTGTGTAGGGCGCAAGTCGATCGCTTTGCGGGCGCGCGCGTTTTCGGCCGAAGCGCGAGCAGCATAAGCAACATTTTTTCCGTCCTCTGCTTCTTTCCACTTCGCTTAGTGCGCCTGTGTGCGTGGCTGTCGCTGGCGTTGCTTGGCGCGCATTCAGATAGCCGACGCCGCTGCCGCTGTCGCTGGCCAGATATGAGACCGTGGGAAATAACAACCAGGCATACATAAAGAGAGCGAGAGAGAGAGAGAGAGAGGTGCGCGCGCGTCTTGTGTGTTTTCGTTTCCTACTTTTCGTTTTGTTTACTCATTCGCTTCGCATGCGCGACGGCCCGAAAAGATTTTTCAACGTCGTCGGCGTTGTTGTCTCTTCTCTTTTCGGGTTTTATGGCCGCGGGCCGCACGAACCGAGAGAGCCGACGCGACGCTCGGCCAGCCGGCAATTCGGCTCTCTCACATGTGCTGCCCAGCTGCAGTGTCGGTTTGCAGGCGGCAGTTTGTCGTGGGCTTCGGTCGCTGCTGGCCGACAGTATAGCCGTCTCGCTCGCACGCCTTTGCCTGGCTTGGGTTTTTTTTTTTTTGGTATTTTCGTGAAACGGTCACACTGCCAACAATCCTGTGTGTGTGTGTGTGTGCATTTTTCAAGGACCAAACAAACGCGTCTCCGATTTTCATCTTGAACATTTAGAAAAATTTATAAAACAAAATTGACTCAAACAAATTTCCATGCTGATCGCGTTCGTGTGCTTTCTGATCCTTGCAGGCTTCGAGGGCAAACACTGCGAACAAAACATCGATGACTGCCCAGGCAATCTGTGCCAAAATGACGGCACTTGCATCGACTCCATCAACGACTACCGCTGCAATTGTCCTCCCAACTACACCGGCCGCTTCTGCGACGTCGACGTGGACGAGTGCGCCCTGCGTCCTTCCGTCTGCCAGAACGGCGCCACCTGCACCAACACCCACGGCTCCTACTCCTGCATCTGCGTCAACGGCTGGACCGGCACCGATTGCAGCACCAACATCGACGACTGCGTCCAGGCGGCCTGCTTCAATGGGGCCACCTGCATAGACGGCGTCGGGTCCTTTTACTGCCGCTGCACGCCCGGCAAGACGGGGCTGCTGTGCCATCTGGACGATGCCTGCACCTCGAATCCCTGCCATGCGGATGCCATTTGCGATACGAGTCCCATCAACGGGTCCTATGCCTGCTCCTGTGCCACTGGCTACAAAGGAGGCGACTGCTCCGAGGACATAGACGAGTGTGACCAGGGCTCCCCCTGCGAGCATAACGGGATCTGCGTGAATACCCCAGGCTCGTTTATGTGCAACTGCTCGCAAGGATTCACGGGGCCGCGCTGCGAGACGAACATCAACGAGTGCGAGTCGCATCCTTGCCAGAACGAGGGCAGCTGCCTGGACGACCCGGGCACCTTCCGCTGCGTCTGCATGCCAGGATTCACGGGCACTCAGTGCGAGATCGATATCAACGAATGCCAGTCGAATCCTTGCCTGAACGACGGCACCTGCCACGACAAGATCAACGGCTTCCGCTGCTCCTGTGCGCTAGGATTCACAGGGACTCGCTGCCAAATCAACATCGACGACTGCCAGTCGCAGCCTTGCCGGAATAACGGCATCTGCCATGATTCGATTGCCGGGTACACATGCGAATGCCCGCCAGGATACACGAGCTCGTCCTGCGAGATCAACATCAACGACTGCGACTCGAATCCCTGCCACCGCGGCAAATGCATAGACGGCGACAACTCCTTCAAGTGCGTGTGCGATCCTGGCTTCACCGGCTACCTCTGCCAGACGCAGATCAACGAATGCGAGTCGAATCCTTGCCAGTTCGGCGGCCACTGCGTCGACCGCGTGGGCTCCTATCTGTGCCACTGCCTGCCCGGCACCTCCGGCAAGAACTGCGAGATCAATGTCAACGAATGCCACTCGAATCCTTGCAACAACGGCGCCACCTGCATCGACGGCATCAACAAGTACACCTGCAAATGTGTGCCAGGATTCACGGGGATCCACTGCGAAATCAACATCAACGAATGCGCGTCGAGTCCTTGCGCCAACAACGGCGTCTGCATGGACCTGGTCAACGGCTACAAATGCGAATGTCCTCGCGGGTTCTACGATGCCCGCTGCCTCAGCGATGTGGATGAGTGCGCCTCGAATCCTTGCACGAACGAGGGCCGCTGCGAGGATGGGATCAATGAGTTTATATGCCACTGCCCGCCAGGATACAGCGGCAAGCGCTGCGAAATCGACATCGACGAGTGCAGCGCGAATCCTTGCCAGCACGGCGGCATCTGCTCGGACCAGCTCAACTCCTTCACCTGCCAGTGCATGCCAGGATACACGGGCCACAAGTGCGAGACGAACATCGACGACTGCCTCAACAATCCTTGCGCCAATGGCGGCACCTGCATCGACAAGGTCAACGGCTACAAATGCGTGTGCAAGGTCCCGTTCACGGGCCGCGACTGCGAGAGCAAATTGGATCCTTGCTCGACCAACCGCTGCCGCAACGAGGCCAAGTGCACGCCCTCGCCCAACTTCCTGGACTTCGAGTGCACTTGCAAGCTGCACGGCTACCAAGGACGCTTCTGCGACGAGGACATAGACGAGTGCTCTTTATCCTCGCCCTGCCGCAATGGCGCCACCTGCCTGAATGTGCCGGGCTCCTATCGCTGCCTGTGCGCCAAGGGCTACGAAGGACGAGACTGCGCCATCAACACGGACGACTGCGCCTCGTTCCCCTGCCAGAACGGCGGGACCTGCCTGGACGGCATCGGCGACTACTCCTGCCTGTGCGTGGACGGCTTCGACGGCAAGCACTGCGAGACGGACATCAACGAATGCCTGAGCCTGCCCTGCCAGAACGGGGCCACCTGCCGGCAGTACGTGAACTCGTATACCTGCACATGTCCTTTGGGCTTCTCGGGCATCAACTGCCAGACCAACGACGAGGACTGCACCGAGAGCTCCTGCATGAACGGCGGCACCTGCGTGGACGGCATCAACAGCTACAACTGCTCCTGCCTGGCAGGCTTCACCGGCTCCAACTGCCAGTACAAGGTCAACAAATGCGACTCCTCGCCCTGCCAGAACGGAGCCACCTGCCACGAGAACCACAACGAGTACACCTGCCACTGCTCCACCGGCTACACCGGCAAGCAGTGCACCGAATACGTCGACTGGTGCGCCCAGTCGCCCTGCGAGAACGGCGCCACCTGCGCCCAGATCAAGCACCAGTATCTGTGCAAATGCTCGACCGGCTGGACGGGCAAGCTGTGTGATGTGGAGATGGTCAACTGCCAGGATGCTGCGGTCCGGAAAGGAGTGGCGTTGAAGCATTTGTGCAACAATGGCACCTGCAGGAATCTGGGGAACAGCCATTTGTGCCACTGCTCGCAGGGCTACACGGGCAGCTACTGCCAGCAGGAGATCGACGAGTGCGAGTCGCAGCCCTGCCAGAATGGCGGAGCCTGCAGGGATCTGGTGGGCGCCTACAAGTGCAGCTGCCGGAATGGCTTCCAAGGACAAAACTGCGAGCTCAACATAGACGACTGCTCGCCGAATCCCTGCCAAAACGGCGGCACCTGCCATGACCTCGTCCAGAACTTTAGCTGCTCCTGTCCCCCCGGCACACTCGGCATCATTTGCGAGCTCAACCAGGACGACTGCCTGCCAGGAGCCTGCCACAACAATGGGACCTGTCTGGACCGCGTGGGCGGCTTTGAATGCGACTGCCCGGCCGGCTTCGTGGGCTCGCGCTGCGAGGGCGACATCAATGAATGCCTGTCGAATCCTTGCTCGAATGCCGGCACCCTGGACTGCGTGCAGCTGGTGAACAATTATCATTGCAACTGCAAGCCCGGTTATATGGGGCGGCACTGCGAGAACAAAGTGGACTTTTGCGCGCAGTCGCCCTGCCAGAATGGCGGCATCTGCTCGACCAAGCAGAGCGGCCATCACTGCGTGTGCGCCGAAGGATTCTACGGCAAGAACTGCGAGTTCTCGGGCCACGACTGCGACTCGAATCCCTGCCGCGTGGGCGTCTGTGTGATCGACGATGCCGGCGGCTATCGCTGCGACTGCCCGCGCGGCACGGCCGGCCTCCATTGCCAGATCGACACGCTGGACGAATGCCAGCCGAATCCCTGCCTGCAAGGAGCAGCCTGCGACAATCTGCTGGGCGACTTCCAGTGCCTCTGCCCCAGCAAATGGCCGGGCAAACGCTGCGAAGTCTACGACGCCAACTACCCCGGCTGGGCCAGCGACTCCAGCCGCGAAGCCTCCAGTAAATACGGAGCCGATCTGAAGTACCAACGGATCCTGTGTGCCAAGCACAACTGCGAGGAGAAGAAAGGCAACGGCGTCTGCGACAAAATGTGCAACACCTACGCCTGCAACTTCGACGGCAACGACTGCTCCTTGGGCATCAATCCCTGGGCCAACTGCACGGCCAGCACGCAATGCTGGCGCGTCTTCATGGACGGCCAGTGCAACGAGGAGTGCAACAACGCCGCCTGCCTGTACGACGGCCGCGACTGCGAGAAGAAGCTCCAGCGCTGCAATGTCATCTACGACGCCTACTGCCAGAAGCACTACGGCGACGGCTACTGCGACTACGGCTGCAACAATGCCGAGTGCAGCTGGGACGGCCTGGACTGCGAGCGGGAGGAGGAGTCGCCGGTGCTGGCGGACGGGGCCATGTCGGTGGTGATGCTGATGGACATTGAGCGGTTCCGCGAGCAGCAAGTGGAGTTCCTCCGTGAACTCAGTCATGTCCTGAGGGCCACTGTGCGGGTCAAAAAGGACTCCATGGGCAATGACATGATCTTCAGTCTGAAAGGCTCCACGCCGCGGCTGCCCGAATTACAAGACACGGAATTCGGCCGCAAGCATCAGATTCTATCGACTGAAAGGCAAAGCCCCACTGGCCTGGCCACGGGAGGGATACAAATCTACCTGGAGCTGGACAACCGCAAGTGCACGGAGTGCTTCAGTCGCGCGGCCGAGGCAGCCGAGTTCCTGGCCGCCACCCAGGCCAAGCACACGCTGCCCCAGAAGTTCCAACTCTACAGCGTGCGCGGCGTCCAGAGTCCCCGGCTAGACGACCCCGACTCCCCCACCAATGTCAAGTACGTGATCATGGGCATTATCCTGGTTATCCTGGCCTTGGCCTTTGTGGGCATGGTGGTGACCACCCAGCGTAAGCGAGCCCATGGGGTCACCTGGTTCCCGGAGGGCTTCCGGGCCCCGGCCAATCCCATGGGCCAGCGCAGGCGCCGCGACCCCAACGGCCAGGAAATGCGCAACCTCAACAAGCAGCCCTGCCTGAGCAGCGATGTGAACATGAACTCCGGCCACTTGGGCCACCATGCGCCCCAGTGGTCCGACGACGAGTCCGACATGCCCCAGCCCAAGCGCCACCGCAACGAGCACGGCGGCTATGCCAGCGACCACACCATGGTCACCGAGTACGAGGAGGCCGACCAGCGGGTGTGGTCCCAGGCCCACCTGGACGTGGCGGATGTGCGCTCGATTATGACGCCGCCGGCCCACCAGGACGGCGGCAAGCATGACGTGGATGCCCGAGGTCCTTGCGGCCTCACCCCGCTGATGATAGCAGCCGTGCGAGGCGGCGGCTTGGACTCCGGCGAGGATATCGAAAGCACCGACGACACCACCGCCCAGGTCATTTCGGATCTGCTGGCCCAGGGAGCCGAGCTGAACGCCACCATGGACAAGACGGGGGAGACCTCGCTGCATTTGGCGGCGCGTTATGCGCGGGCCGATGCAGCCAAGCGGCTGCTGGATGCCGGGGCAGATGCCAATTGCCAGGACAACACGGGCCGGACGCCGCTGCATGCGGCTGTGGCGGCCGATGCCATGGGCGTCTTCCAGATTCTGCTGAGGAACCGGGCCACCAATCTGAATGCGCGTATGCATGACGGCACCACACCCTTGATCCTGGCAGCCCGGCTGGCCATCGAGGGGATGGTCGAGGACCTGATCACCGCCGATGCGGACATCAATGCGGCCGACAACTCCGGCAAGACGGCCCTGCACTGGGCGGCTGCCGTGAACAACACGGAGGCCGTCAACATACTGCTCATGCATCATGCCAACCGCGATGCCCAGGACGACAAGGACGAGACCCCGCTGTTTCTGGCTGCCCGCGAGGGCTCCTACGAGGCCTGCAAGGCTCTGCTAGACAATTTTGCCAACCGCGAGATCACCGACCACATGGACCGCCTGCCGCGGGACGTGGCCTCCGAGCGGCTGCACCACGACATTGTGCGGCTGCTGGACGAGCATGTGCCGCGCTCCCCGCAGATGATCACGATGACGCCGCAGGCCATGATCGGCTCGCCGCCGCCCGGGCAGCAGCCCCAGATGATCACCCAGCCGACGGTGATAGCGGCCGGCAAGCAGTCCTCGCAGGCGGCCAAGACCAAGGCGGCCAAGAAGGCCAAGCTGATCGAGGGCAGCCCGGACAGCGGACTGCTCGAGGCGGCTGCTCCCGGCAGCCTGCGGCGCAAGGCGAGCTCGAAGAAAGGCGGCAATGCGTCGGGTGGACTGACGACAGCCTCAAAAAAGGGTCTGAACGGGCTGACGGCTGGCGTGCAGCTGATGAACGGCGGCGGCAACAGCAGCGGCCAACTGCTGGACGCGAGTGCTTTGGACTCGCCGCCGCCCAACCTGCCCAGCCCGTACGACACGACGGCGACGGCGGGGGGCAGCGCCGCTTCGATGTACTCGAATGCAATGGCCGCCCCGGCCCAGCACCCGCACAGCGGCGAGCTGCTGGGGGGCAGCAATCCCACCACCACCGCCAAACAGCCCCCGAGCTATGAGGACTGCATCAAGGTAAGGACTAAAGGATTCTTTACTCGGATCTCTCTAATTTTGTTTGTTCTGTTTCTTTAGAATGCCCAGTCGCTGCAGACGCTGCCGGTGAACCGGGGGGACATGATTAAGTTGGAGAATTATTACTCGATGAGCTCGCCCTTTCACCCGGAACTAATGAACGGCCAGGCGCTGGGCGGGCTCACTGGGCGCAACACTTTGTGCGGCCCGCCCAACGGCAGCAGCCTGCTCGGCGGCCATGAGCAGGGCCTCAGTCCGCCCTACTCGAATCAGTCGCCGCCCCACTCGGTCCAGAGCAACTTGGCCCTCTCCCCCCACACGTATTTGGGTAGGTCAACCCCTCTAATTCCTGCTCCTTATACCCTTATTAATGTGGTTGTTTTTGTGTTTTTAGGATCGCCATCGCCGGCCAAGTCGCGGCCGAGCTTGCCCACCTCGCCCACTCATATCCAGGCCATGCGGCTGGCCACCCACCAGAAACAGTTTGGCAGCAATTTGAACAGCCTGCTGGGCGGTGGGAATGCTGGCGGGAATTCGGCCTCGGCCGCTGCTGCCGTGAGCCTGGGTGCCGGCCTGAGTGCCGGCACGGCGGCCGGTTCGCCCAACAGCCTGAGCTTTCAGTCGCCCAGCAGCCAGAGTCAAAGTTCCCCCGTCAGCCTCGGGATCATCTCGCCCACTGGAAGCGACATGGGCGTCATGATGGCCCCCCAGCAGCAGCCGCCCAATCAGTCCAAAAGCAGTGCAATAATGCAGGCGCTCTCCCCCCAACAACAACAGCAGCAGCAGCAGCAACAGCAGCAGCAGCAACAACAGCAGCAACAACAACAGCAGCAACACCAACAGCAGCAACATCAACTGGGCGGCCTCGAGTTCGGCTCGGCCGGTTTGGATTTAAATGCATTCTGTGGATCTCCGGGTGAGTTACACACAAATCTCTATATCTTTCGATCCCAACTAACGGTTTTTTTGGTTCACAGACTCATTTCACTCGGGTCAAATGAATCCGCCGTCGATACAGAGCTCGATGGCGGGCTCGTCGCCGTCGACGAACATGCTGTCGCCGTCGTCGCAGCACAACCAGGCCTTCTATCAGTACCTAACGCCGCCCAGCCAGCACTCGGGCGGGCATACGCCGCAGCATTTGGTGCAGACGCTGGACAGCTACCCCACCCCGTCGCCGGAGTCGCCCGGCCACTGGTCGTCGTCGTCGCCGCGCTCGGCCTCGGACTGGTCGGAGGGGGTGCAGTCGCCGGCGGCCAATAATCTCTACATTTCGGGCGGCCATCAAGCCAACAAGGGCTCCGAGGCCATTTACATTTGACAAAGGCGCGCCAGGACATTAATGAGGACGACTAAGGCGCCTTGGCGCAAATCCTAGGATCGAAACAACACAGAAAACTGAACGAACCGAACGAGCGCAGCGGTTTGGGGGCCCAGCCCGTTATATAAATATTTATACACACCCACACACACACACACACACACATACGATCCTTTTTTTTGCCTAGCTAATAAGCTTTAATTTAAATCGTAATAATTTGTAGTAATTTAAATCTTTAATCGCCCCCCATTACAAATTGTTGTACAGTGCGCCGCGCATTCGGTTTACAGTACAGACAGTTGGACCTTTTCGAAATTTTAACAAAGCGCACGCGACAAAGAAAGAGACAGACATAGAGTTAGAGCGAGAAAGCATTAGAAAGACCGAGCGAGAGAGAGAGAGAGAAAGTTCACTGCTTCCAGTAAATTTTAGCGCAAATGTATTTTTATCATAACCGTAGGCCTAGGGATTTTTATATTTGTTCGCTTAGCATCACGATTTATAAGTTTTTTAATCCTATTATTTTTTTTTTTTATTTTCTGACCCGAACACGAATCCATTATATAATCGTATATATAGAGAGATCGCTATTGACATTTACCACGTACACTTAATTCGCTTTAAGGTCGCACGAAGGACGAACGAGGCAGAAATCGCGAGAAATCTTTTTTATGTTTAGAGTTTAGGAATTTTTTGAAACTAAAGTGCTTATACAAAAAAAAATCAACTCCCCTTTAGCGCGTAGAATTTTTTTTTCATTTTTTTTTACCTATAAATTTAGTTTTACGCATAAATTGTAAAAAGATTCTCATAATTGTTTGACCTTAGCTTAAAAAAAGGATTCCCAGCAACAGCCGCTAAATCGACACACACATTCGCATTAATCTTTTAAGAACTGAACCGGAAATTA
>JBAMCP010000504.1:0-48709 GCA_037075105.1 Lissocephala sabroskyi | reverse complement strand
AAGTAGGCCAAGTCTGTAAATATATTTTATTGCGAAAAACAGGATATTAAGGGACATTAACAAAGGAAATTGAAAAACGCTTGCGCAAGGCGAATCCTGTAAGAATTCTTTGTTGCGTTGCCAGATTTGGCAGCCCAAAAAAAATAACCGAATTTTCTCAGAAAAACAGCAACAATTTAAATAATTTGAAACCGATCACAGACAATTGTTGTCCTCTTATATAAATCTGAGCAACAAAGAAATTATATGTATTCTTTCTTTGATTGTCTGTGATGTGCCCAGTAATTTGTCCCTTGGATTTCAAACTGTTCTTGAATTAAAATCCTTTCATCCATTAACCAGGAGACATAATTTTACGCGCTTATCTGATTCTGTTGGCCAGCAATCTTTTTCTTTCTGGTAGCTACCGATTTAAATTATTATCTCGCTGCGATGCAAGATCTTTCCTTAACAAGTAAACAATTAAAGATCCCAATTAAACTTACCAACTGAAACTGAACACATGAAGTTTTCAACACACAATTCTAAGAATTGTATTATCTTTATGGTTTTTAACTGCCCAAAAATATTTGGTAGAGTCTGGAGGAGTTCGCTTGATTTCATTATAACTTATATTCATTTTAAAGTTTAAAATTTAAACTTATTTAGGGAATTCTAACAAGGGGACTGAAATATTCTTATTGCTGCGCTTTGATTCTGGATACACACTCAGGTATCGAAATCCTCCAATTGGTATCGATACCTCGACATACAGCTCTGAAGTAGATACTTCGCGGGTAGTAGGGTTGAAGTTTGGGGAAGGGTAGTCGAGTTGACAATAAGCACAATTATAATCGGAAATTTCCTTTGTCATATGTTATTTCTGATCACTGATCATCTTAAGTGTCCACACTGAGAGCATAAAATTATTTTAGGGTTTGTTGGTAAGGAAATGAAAGTGCAGCAGCATACAAATTAATTATTTTGATTTGAATCCACGAGATTCCTTATTCCTTTAGTAATCCCCGCCTACTGCGAATCAAGTTGAAATACACTTGAAATTATAGCAATCGATAAGTGTACAAAAATGGCGATGTTGCTCGTTTAATTTTTTGCGTCGAAGTAGGCAGTGCTTCATTAAAAATCCAGATTTGATAGGAATTTGTAACTCAGATTTTCATTAGTTTGTGAACTGTCTAGCAGTAAGGAACTAAATTTGGAAATTCAGTGATTTATTAAAAAAAAAATAGTGATTGAAAATGTCCCAACGCAAGTGAGTTGTAAAGTTCCTCAATATTTATTCGGTGCTTACATCAATCGCTCTAGGAAGCAATACAACAAGAACCCCTTGTACGTTGGTGGCTTCACCAAGATGAAGTACATTGCTGGCAAACAGGTCAAGACCTGGAACAAGCGCTACTTCTCCAGTTATCGTTCCACTGGCTTCAGCCAATATATCGAGCGCACCAGATTCAGCACCCTGACCAAATGCGTGCAGTTCCTCAAGCGGCGCTACATGGACGAGAACATGCAGCCCATTTCCTTCAAGGTGATGCTGCGCGAGCTCGAGATGGAGGACCTTAACCAGGACTTCCGCTATGTACGTAACACAAATCACTGGCTTTCGTGCCTTTTCTTTACACTCTTCGATGCTCAGTGGCTGCAGAGCAGCGCCTTCCCGGCGAACCGACGCATCAATACCGTGTGCCCGGGCATGTATAAGTACAAGCCGCCGTTGGACATCCCGAATTCCAAGGCCTTTCTGAGTTTGTTGAAGCAGTACGATAAGCAGGGACTAGGAGGAATGTGGTTGGATGACGTCAACGACTCCTTGCCCGGGGCCGACAAGGTGCTGCAAAAGTTTCGCGATAGCTTCACTATTGTTTTGCGCCAGTCGGACAAGCGCAGGGTGCTTCACTTCAAGCGCAAGAACGCCAATATAAGGCTGGCCAATAAGACCAAGGAACTGTGGAACCACATGAGCGTGGTTAACCTAAGCGATAACCAAATTGTGGAGTATCTGAAGCGGAATGGTGAGCGAGGATGGCGTGGGTCCTTGAGAGGTTTTTTATAATTCTTTACTTAGGGATCCGCCCGTTCATGGACGATGCCGAAGAGCCGGAGCGTTCGGCCGACATGCCAATGGTTTTGGCCAAGCCGGTGGCTCCATTGGCTCCTCAGCCCATAAAGCGCATCAAGAAAAATAATATGTCCAAGATCCACGACAACAAGCACGTGGCCAACGTCTTGAAGCTTTATTAGAGATCAGAATGCCAAGTTCCCTAGGGAACTTCCGGGCACAACTGTACTTTCAAAAAGAAAAGAAAAATAATGTGCCAGCGTCTTGAAGTTCTATTAACGATCAAAATAAAAATAAAGTTCCCTAGGGAACTTCCGAGCACAACTGTACTTTCGTGGGGTCAAAATGGCAATTTTAGAGTCGTTTCTTCGATTAGCATAAAGGGCAACTTGGGCAATTTAGAGTTGGGAGTTTGGTTCGGTCTCTTACCTTCTGCGCAGCGCCAGATTGAATTTGTCCAGCGGATGCGTGTGGACATTGCGATTTTTGTGCCACAGCCACAAAAGTTTCTTCATTAAAATGCCAAAGAGCGCAAAGAAGAGCAAAATGAATAGCAAATCCACGCACACAAATAAAATGAATCCCAACGACGGCTGACTCCCCGCCGCCAGCGCCTGGCCTCCTCCAGAACCAAACGCCGCCATTGTCCGATGCTCCTCGCTGTGCCCAAACTGCTCCTGGCGCTGCTGATGCTGCGGCCAAGTCAAAGCCGCAGCTGTCACCGCGCCGCCCGCCTCAGTGATTGATGAAGTTGACGCCAAACCGGCCTCGCCCGCCACCGATGACGTCTCTGTCAGCGGCCCCAAGGACTCCGTGTGGGCGGCACTTGCATTGCCCAGCAACGCTTCCGATTCCAGCAGTAAATTATCCCCGTTCAGCAGGCTGTGCGTGTCGTAGTAGAGCCCCTCGTAGGTGGAGCCGTCGGCCGGTTCGGTGGGCGAGTGTTGAGCTGCCTCGGCGGCATCTGCCGGCTGCTTGGTCCACATGATTTCGAGCCACCAGTGGCGCGGCCATTTGCCGATGATGCTGCAAATTAGCGGCGAGGCAATGGCAAACAGCAAGGGCAGCAGCCAACTTATTCCGATGGCGCCGCGGATGCCGGCCGCGGGCAGTTGCAGTTGGGCTCGCGGGCCTGTGAGCGCGGCGGGCGGGCGTCTTCGGAGGCGCGGGCCGTTGGCTGCCACCGGCGATTGGGCGCTGATTTGTGTTATGTTGGTGAGGCTTTCGCGGCGCTTCTCTTGCAACGCTTCCTTTTTGAGGCTGGATGTCTTGGTGGGCGTGGCCGGCTTACTGCCAATTTGTAGGTACTTCTTGGGCATCAGCTCCGTGTGGATGACCAGGGCAATGGCAATGAGGGTGGACACGCCGAGCAGGAGCAGGGAGGCCAGGGAGCTGCTCATGATGCCGTGCCAGTTCTGCAAAGAGGAAATTATTATCGGCATTAATAAGGCTCCGCTTTTCATGGGTTTCATGCTTCCTGCCTCAGCGGCAAATGCCGTATCATTATTTTTAATTAAATATAAAGGAAAAAGTTGTCATCGTCTTACAACCAACTCTCCATCATTTATCGCGCCTCTTCAGCCATTTGCTTGGGATTTTCCCAGCGATGATGTCAACAGAAAAATCGCAATGCCTGACAAAGAGCATAAATTATTTTATTGCATGTTTTGTTTATGTTGGGCCGTCCGTCCACCCACGCGAGTGTGGGCCATTTGATATTAAAAAGTTATGGAAATGCTTCGAGATCCTTTGGGCTTTGCCTCTCGAGGAGGTTTTTATGTTTTCTTAGATTATTCTACGGTTCATTGTCGAGGGCCTTAAAGACTTTATTCCTTACTGGAGCCCCCCAAAAAACGGTGTAAAAAAGGTGCTAAAATTTCAGCAAATTTGCCAAGGACTTTAATAATTAGGTTCCTTCTTAATGGCCCTCCAAATAATGTCTTGTATTTTGTACATTATTATTTCGGAGAGCGCATTTTCCATGTGATTGACGAGCTGCCCGCAGGGAATTCTTCACTTCTAACCAAAAATATGTGGAGAAATAGTCAGGCAACTGGACAAAGTGCAAGAGGGGGGAGGGGGGACACTGGAGACCAACCAAGCAAAGAGAGAAGCACTCAGCAGGCATCGGTCTGCTCCAAAAAGTTCAAGAACATTGCCAAAATTTCCAGTGGTCTCCAATTTACACGTGCATTATTTTCAAACGAATGAGGAAATGAGAGAATTGGTCCCCTTTTATTTGCTATGCAAAAGGCGAAGACAAAGAGCGGCAAATAATTCGCGAAACCCCGCTTACCCCCCTCTCCCCAATAAATTAGATGTCCCACTCTCGCGCCCGCAACGATTCTCTCTTCGTTTTGATCGCTGAGAGCTTAACGCCGCTTTCGCGTGGGCGGAATTTCAGTTGTTGCCGATTTCTTGAACCGATTAGACGTGCGCGTGTGAATTTTGTCCGTCGCCTCTCGCTCTCCCCTTCTCCTTCTCTCTCGATCTGAGTATGTCAGTGCAGCCGGGCGCCTGCGCTGTTTGTGCTTGTTTGTGTGAGTGTGTGTAAATCTTTTCGCGAGTGTTTGATTTAAATTAAGACGCAATTAATGCAGAAGGAGGCGGGCGTGCGAAATTGAATGAAGCCGCGTGTAAATTGTGCAGTTCGTTTGCATTGCCATTAAAAGCGAACCGGAGACCACATTTTCCATGTGATTGATGAGCTGTCCGTAAGTAATTCTTGATTTCTAACCAAAAATATGCGAAGGGTTGAAGAAAAGCAAGCAGGCAAGTGGGCAAATTGATGGTGGTCACAATAGCAAGAGGGGGGGGGGGAGGGAGGGGGAGAGGGGCCACTGGGGACAAACCAAGCGAAGAAAGAAACACTCAGAAGGCGGACGGTCTGCTCCAGAAAGTTCGAGAACATTGCCAAAATTTCCAGTGGTCTCCAATTTACACGTGCATTATTTTCAAACGAATGAGAAAATGGAAGAATTGGTCCCCTTTTATTTTTTGCTATGCAAAAGGCAAAGCAGAAGAGCAGCAAATGATGCGCAAAACTCCGCTTACCCCCCTTCGCCAACACATTAGAATTCCCACTCTCGCGCTCGCAACGAAACTCTCTTCGTTTTGATCGCTGAGAGCTTAACGCCGCTTTTGCGTGGGCGGAATTTCAGTCGTTGCCGATCTCTTGAACCGATTAGACGTGCGCGTGTGAATTTTGTCCGTCGCCTCTCGCTCTCCCCCTCTCCCCTCTTTCGGTCTTGTATGTCAGTGCAGCCGGGCGCTTGCGTTGTTTGCTTCTTTGTATGTGCGTGTGTATTTGCTTTAAATTAAGACGCAATTAATGCAGAAGGAGGCGGGTGTGGGAGCAAGACAACAGCAACAACCGCTGCTAAATTGAATGAAGCCGCGCGTAACTGCGCAGTTCGTTTGCATTAGCAAAGAAGGAAACTGCAAAAGCAAGAACACGAAGACAAAAAGAAGAGCTGGTGAGTGAAAGAATTGAATGGGCGGGGAGAGATGAGAAAACAGAAATGCTCAATTTTTCGCCACTCTTTTTTCATCACTCAATTGTGTGAAAAATGCTGCCCTCATTTTATTTCACTCAAATCAAAATATGCCGAAGTTAAATTGCACATGAGTGACTTTGGAAAAATATAATTTTCGGCCTTGGAATTCGCAATTTTTAAAACTCCAAAGGTGGAAAAATTTCCCTCCACTTGAATCAGGTTCAACTTTTAATTTCGTAGTGGATTTTTTTTGCGAAAAAAATACAAACAAAACCCCTAAGGAAAGTCAAATGTTTGGAACCTCCAGGGTCACTCAAATTGCATTGTTGTGTCTCAGAAATGCCGGCCCCCCCGCCCATCGAGGCGACCCTGGGGGTCGCGCAAACGAAATTTGTAAAGTTTTTAATTTTTCAATTTACTACGGGATGCTTTGGCCCGGGAAATTATGAGTTAAGTGCGCTTAAAAGCTTTTTCCTTTCACATGCAATGCCAACCGCCAACCAAACCAAGACCCACAGTTTCCTCGTCGCTGGTCCACCTTTGGGGACAGGGACCCGGGCTGCGTTGGCGTTGGCAGCGGAAAATACGTAATTTTCCTTTTTTTTCATTTATTTATTTTTCACTTACAAATATTTTCACTTATTTATTATTGTTTCAACTGCGGCAATTGTTGCTGGGCGTGTTGAAATCGCATTTATTCCCACCAACATAAATAAGTGAAAATGCATATATTTTAATTTATTTGTTGTGGACGACGGGACGGCGGTCGGGTCGACCGGTCCGTGGGTATGACACGTGTTTTTAACCATTAAAATTTGCATATGTCTTCGTTGCGGTGTTTGGTGTTTGTTGTTTTTTAATAAAGTTTCTTGGTGGCGACGGCAGCGGTTGCTGTTTGCCCGAGTTTACAATTAATGTGCATTAATATGGAAATTTGCGATTCCCTTGGCGTCCGGGATTGGATTCCTTTTGATGCACTCCGGAGTGGGTCGATTGAAATAATGCGAAGACATCTAGGACTTGCTTTTGTGCGGCTTTGTCCTGGGGGGCGCTGGTGGTTGGCGGTCCCCAGTCGCATTTCATTTTGCATTTCGTATTGTCTAAACCTTTTTGGCGCTGGCTTGCGTTTGCTTATTGTTGGTCCTTTGGCGTTTCATTTCTCATTCATTTATGGCGCTCGGGGTGCCCCGAGTTTATTACTAATTCAAGGATATTATTCCTTTCGCAACGCAAGGCCACACAACTCACACAAAGTCCTCTTGATTCCAAGGGGATTTTCGCACGCAATTTTATAATTTTGTTTACGCGAAATTCTGTTCTCTTTGTGCCGCCGCATGTCCTGAGGAACGTTTTCTCGATATCTTCATGTCCTGGGCCTTGACCAGGGAAATTCAAATTTTCTCTGCGTTTATAAATATTAATTTCGGCTTTAGTAATTTTTTTTCTGCCGTTCTCTCCGGCGGTCGTTTGCATGCGATGTTGACTTTTAATTTCCCTGCCTTATTCCACCCACCCCACGTCCTTTTCTCCTTTTGTTTGCCTTTGGGGGCTGGCAACAGGTACGAGCTGAGAACTGGACAGGGTCAAATGGGGGGGACCTTGGGGATTTCTGTGTGTGCTTCTTTGTTTGAGGCTCCTTCCGAGATCAGCAAATTGCCTGTTATTGGGTCGACTTCCAGTCACTTGACTTGGGGGTCAGCGGAGTTAATTTGCTCTCCTAATGACCTTGATGGGGTCGAGAGTGGGCGGCGGCCACAAAGGGGCTTAGAACTGTTTGTTTTTGTTGGCGGACAAAGTTAGATTAAAACATCCATTGTGGCAGATAAAATTCATGCCTGGATGTTTGGCTAAATTGGAAAATCAGGTGAACGGACCGAGCCGGCAGTCTTATCAGCGAAGCAGTTGAACGGAAAATTAATAATTTGAATTTTAAGCGGCTCCCAAGCTCAGTTTTAAATTTTAAATTATTCCCGGCAATCAGCGGATTTGCCCTCTAAACAATTTTTGTTTTTCTCCCCCGAAACTTGAATTGAATTTTCGCTCTGCTTTGTCGCAATTTGTTTATTTACTTGGCTGTGATTAAATTTTATGCCTTGCTGGCTACCGCGGCCCCAAATCCCCCAAGTTCCACTTACCACTGGCAGCATTTTGAGGAAGCCCAGCAAGTAGATCAGCATCACACTCGAGGTGGATACGCAGAATTGCATCTTGAGGAATGTCACCGCGCATTTGCGATTGCACCAAATGGGCAGCAGGATCAGAAACGCCGAGCAGCACTGCAGCAGGCAGCAGGCGCAGCCCACGACCACGAAGATGGGCCGATGGGGCGAGGGCGGCTGCGAGGCCTGCAAAAAAAAAGAGAAGGCGAATTATTCACAATCAAACTATAAAAACGGAAATGTATTTTAAAGTCTGGCCAAAAGTGTCAGCCAGCCCAGCGGACCGAAATAATCAGCCCAAAGCGGGCCAGGTGAATTCATGGCCGCTTGCAAGGGCGGCCATAAATCAAAGGCGCCTTCCGCTCGGCTGCAAGTGAATTGCACTCTGGCCCCGAAGGTCGTTGGGGCCCCCGAAATATTAGTGAAAGTATATGACCAACAATTGGCCGGCCTGGGGTGGTAGTTTCTTTGCTTTACTCACGTTTTGCTGGCGTTTGGTCAGCATGACGACGTAGGTGCCCGAGAGCGGGCAAACGCAGCGGGTGATGTTCTCCATGAGGTGCTTGGTGATGCAGAGGTCCGAGCGCCAAGTGGACTCGAAGGAGGCTTTGTAGTCATGCCTGCAAAGGAGATTTGGGCAAACAATTGATGATGGGAATTGTTGTTTGTGTTTTGGTTACTACTCACCCACAAATGGCCACCCAGTCGCCGGCCTTGGGGACGCTCTCGTGTTGAAAAATAATCTCCACATGGCCGGCTTCGAACGGCAGGTCGAGGGGCTCCCGAAAGTTGTCATTGGAGCGGTTTGATTGAAACAGCCACGTCTGGATGATCCGAGAGGCCAGCACGTAGTCCGAGTCCTTGGGATCACTGAAAAGGATCCCAAGCGGAAGACCAAACAAATCCATAATAGAGAAAATGCTAATGTCTCAATCATCTCTTATCCTGGGGCAGGCATCATTTGCCAGGTTATAAGTACGAAACTAACGACTGCAACAGCTGCTCTCATGGCCGCACACGCACACGCACACAAATCCCATCAACTCGTCTGACGGCAAACTATTCTGCATATTCATTAACATTCTGCCCCCTCCCATTCGCCTGGCTGCAGCGAATGCTGCTTTTCGCCTGCAACTCATACATTAAAATGAAATCAACATTCGCCTGCATATTGAGAGCTGCCAATGTCTGATGATCTCGTCTTGTCTCTTAATCACATTCCCCCCCACCGCCGCGCTCTTCCCTTGGCGCTCCACATTTGCATTTTGTTTATGTTTATAATATTTCGTTAGGTAGTGGAGAGAAGGGGGAGTGTTACCAGCCGTCATTTGCTTTAATGCGCTTAGCCGATAATTTTGAAAAGCTGTAGACTAAACGAGATTAGTTGCATTAGGCCGAATTACTCAGGCAGTAACAGTTTTTGGGAATTTTGTGGTATGAAGTCTTTTAGTCTTTAAAGTGGTAGTTAGGATACTGAGTGAAAAGCGGAAGAAAGAGGCATTTTCGAGACTCGATCAGATGACGATTCCAGCTAAACTTAAATTCCAGTTTTTTGGCCTGTTTAAAGCAGTTCTAGGCATTTTCTTATTCCTTAAAATAAATACCAAAAGAGCCTTCAGTATTTTCATTAACTTATCCAAATTCTTTCGCTTATTCTCCGTCTCTTGTAGGTTTCTGTTCAATTTTTCTCACCAACAACAACCAAACTCGGGGTAAGCGCTACCCTAATTTTTTCTATGGACTTCTCCTCGTAAAGCCACCGATGCCACTTCATTTGCCTTGCATTTTTTATTTGAATCCCAGCCGACAACCGCTGACAGTTGCGCTGCTGTCTCGGCACCTCTCGCCTCGTTGCTGGGCATAACTTTGCTTGATTTTCTTGGGCATCCTGTGAATCAGCGCACCTCATAATGACCACTTAAGAAAATTTTACAACTCGACTGCTTCACTTTTCGCCCCCTTTTCGCCCAGCTCAGCCCGCAAGTTGGAAAGTCTTCGCCTCAGCATCTTTGAGTTGCGTTAGTTGAGTTGGAAACTTACCTGCCGCGAGTGTAGTAGGTTTTGGGTAGAAAACTTTTCAAGTTCTTGTAGGAGATCACAGAGGCAAATATTGTCGAATTGGCCATGATATGCAGCAGGCGGGAAGATAGTCCAATGTCCATATAAAGTTGATCGGAGAATAAATCCTCGCTAAAAACAAAACAAAATAAAAGCATCAAGAATGAACCTCTGCTCTGCAGTGCATTCAATTAGCTTAATTGGACACCTGAAGAGGTGGCCACAGACAACTGCCCCACTGACCAACTGGCCACTTCTTGGTGGAACCGAAGACGGAGCCACTTTATGCGCAAGTTAATGAAATTTTACGCTGGTGAATTTTTATGAGCGCCGGGTGTCGGCACCGAGGCTGGCGTTTTATGCAATTTTTATTTATGTTTGCTCATAAAATAAATTTTCCATTAAAAAGCCAGAGCCCTGCCAGTTCTGCCAGTTCCGGAGGACACTAAGAGACAGCGACCCAGATATTAATCAAGTGGTCGTAAAGTAAACTTTACTGTTTTTCCGGGTCGAAGAAAAGCAAAACTAAAAAACAAAATTGGCATTTCCATTTTCGACTCTAATTAGGAATTATGCATAGAAGCCGAAGTTGAATCCTCTGATGGATGACCGGTCGTTTTACTTACCCGTAAATTCGCAAATTGAATGGCAGAGTTTTCACCGAAGTCATGTAAATTCGCAGCGAATTGAGTCGGTCCAGAGACAATGTGTCCTCGTCGACAGTCAGAATGCTTGTGGAATGCAATTTGCCGACCGTAGCCGTTGGCGTTCCTTTTGCATTCACCGAGCCACTGCCGCCGACACCCACACCTGTGGCGCCGGCCGACACGGAGCTGTCAGCCCCGCCGCCGGCAGACACTGTGGCCTTATTGCCATTGCCCGTCGAGGTGGCCAATTGTGAGGCGGCGATTGTCTCTCGATTCAATGCGGCCGATTGTGTCAGCAACTGGAGTTTCTTTATTTGCTGCAAAAAAAGAACAAAAATTCGGTGCGAATTTAATTTATTGGACGTCGCAGGGTCTCAAATTGCCAGGTTGCTGGCTGGTTGATTGGACGATTTTGTAGCCTGCTTTTCGGGCGTTGCTTAAATTTGCCACGCGCGTGGCCGCCCTCTCGAATATTGTGTTTTCGGCCATAAATTGAATTTGGACTTTAAAAGCTTTAAACTCATAAAGGCAGGCGGCGAAAATTTTCCATATTGAATGCCGGGAAAATCAATTTCCTTACATGGCGCATGGCAGCCGAACTGCAGGCCCAAGCGAAGTTCAGTCAATGAACCCACATAAAAATCATAAATTGTTGCGAGTTCGAGTGCAATTGTGAGGCCATAAACGGAGCAATAAGCCCGCACCCCAGAAACCAATTCACTTTGCCGAATGGCCTCCGCATCCTGCGCGGACTGGGCGGGGCAGGGCGGCCTGCCAGAAGCAGCCGCTTTGTTTTTTTTTGTGTCGATCGGCGATGGCGCAATTTCCTGTGCAAATCAAAAATTACATTTCCTCAGCAGTCATTGTCGTTGAGCTCCTCTCCCCGGGACCTGAGATTCATAAAGTCGGGAATATATACACCCCGATATATCTATCTGTAGAATAAAGTTATTGTAGTTTTTATGCAAGTTCGACTGGCCTGCTAATCGAAAACGAAAACAATTTGAATTGGAAAAGTTTCTGGCTGGTCGTGCCCTGCCGAACTTGGCCAAAAACGAGAAGGGCAACGCCGAGGAGGCGAAACAAAAAACCATCAAAAACCATCAACGTCATTGAGTGTTGGCCGGGCCATGCAAATTGTGGCATTTGTATGATTTCTTTCTGCCGGCCGAGTCGAGTGAAAGTTTCAAATGTGAAAATTCCGTTTGGCTTCCGACCTGATGGCCACGTTTTTAACAGTTTCTACCGGCAAATCGCCTGGGTGTGTTTCTCTCTTTTTGTGTCCTACGCGTGGGCGGGCGGCCAAACTTCTGTCAAGTTTAAAGTTTTTTTTTTCTGTTACATTCGGCGAGTTTCCTTCCCGGCCCCTCTGGCAAAGTAATTTGTCCTAAAGTTTCTACATTTGGGTTTTAAATAGCTCTCCTATATATGTTCCATGTGCATAGAAATAGCCGACCAATCGGTGGAAACTTTTCTGCCCAGCAACTGGTAGACGGTCCAGTTTGCTCTTAAGTGGGTCACTTGGTTTGACCGGACCTAAACAGAAGTTCGTCGGCATCTTTGTTTTGAGGGTTTTTTTTCGGTAGCCAGATTAAAGGGGGAATTGTTAATTGATTTTACCAAATGTCAAATGAAATCGAAATGAATTCAATTGAAATTGTATAAACTTTTAGGGGCTCGGGGGTAGGGAGAAAGGATTAACGAAGTGAGAGTCGCAGCCAAGAATAAATAGAAGATAAAGGGAATAAATCTGATGCAAATTACGAGGTTATCAATGTGTAAGAGGAAAAATTTGTTAAGGGAAGAAGAAACCCTTTTCTTGATTAACTTTAAAGCTAATTTCGCCTTTATTGGTTCGCTATCTTCATGCTCGCCTTATCGATCAGTAATTATATTCTTTCAGGATTGAAACGGGTTCCATAAAATTCTTATAAAACCTCATTTGATTTGTTGTATATTAAATATTAGTTTAAATTTATTGAGGCCTTCAAATTAATTTACAAAAGTGAATTATAAACTGTCTTGTGGGGAACAATGTAGTATACTTTTTTTCAGGTTTTATGGGCAAATGATTGCACGGCGGGAAGAGTTGCCTGCCGTTGGCTGATCGGCTGATAGGCTCCAACCATTTTTGAAGATTACTTGCAGATAGTAACTCCCAATTTCTCTTTCTTTTTTCAGCTTCACTCAAATGACGACTAAAATGATATAAAAAGATCTCCTGATTCTCCAGCCAGTGGAAATAAACCAAAGGAAAGGACGACGGCCGGCAACAGTCTTAAAATTTACGGGTAAGTGCTGAAAATTTCATTTAATCCTACTCTGTCGATGCCCCGCTACTCCCTGTCTTTTCCCATGGATCTGCTTAATATTCTTTGGGTTCTTCGCTTTATGAATTTATTTTGCCAATCACTTAAACGAAAGTCATTCCGGCCGTACAATTATTGTGAGAGACGCGTGAGTTGGTCGTTTCTTTTTTTGTGCATTCTGAAGTTAATTGGCAGAATCTCAGTCGCCCCTTCGGCGTCACTCAAATTTCCGGTTGCGAGTCAATAAAATAAAATTCGACGCCAAACTATGAGCGGGCCGGGGAAACTCTCAGCGACGTCGCACCGCCATTACAATCGACGCAATTATGCTGACAAGCCGCCCCCACAGCCTCCTCCGTACGTTGGGTGGCCTTCTGTCCTTACTGACTTCATCTGCTAATAGAACACATAATTTTTTACGCGAGTTCTGCAGGAGGGAAAAGTTTGTAAAACGAGCAGCTCAGCAGCCGACGCGCCACCGGGTGAGGAAGGCTCATGTGGCGGCGCGGATTGAGGGTGGGTGGGTAATATTAAAATGCCATAGCTCAACTCAGCTCGAAGGCAACTCGAAAACTAAATTAATTTATACTTATTAAAAAGTTGGCACGGCTCGCCTTTTAAGTCAACTATGCCGGGGGGTGGGAGGGAGCGAGAAAGGCAGGCGGCTGCGAGTCGCGGGTGTTGAGAGTTTGCACTTCGGCAAAAATCTCAGAAGGAAATAAAAATAAAAGGCGAACTTTCTTTTTTAATGTCCTGCACGAGTTGGGGCCGTAAAATATGAATAATGTCAAAATGCCGAAGGCAAGGAGGACTCAGTCGGCGATGAAATTAAAAGGAATTAGCTGGGGGAAGTGGGCCAAGCCAGTAAGCCAGGATCAGGCCGGGCTGTCGGAATTTTGATTTGAATGGCCTACGGCTCACATTCAGGCATTCAGGCATTCAAACGAGTGCAATCAACACTCACGAATAAATTTGCATGCGATAAAAAAAGAATTCAAATTGCGAATGAGAAACTGTTCTCACTTTGTATGCTGCACTTAACGGGACGAAGGACAGGGACAGGGACAACAACAGCAAATCCTTAAGGAATAAAACATGAGGCCATCACCACACTTCCACCTACTTAAAATCTCAAGTCGAGAAAGACAAAAGCTCCACCTCCGCCCAACAAAAGTGAAAGCGTCTCCTCTTCCTTTTCACTGTCAGTTCCTTGCTCAAGGAAGTGATTATTGCTTTCGTATGCTGATGTGGGCAGTTTCGCCGGAGACGCAGGCGTGCAGGTAATTCGGTGGTAATTGCTTGATTGCGGTGGGTTAAAAGTAATTTCGGGGGCTCTTTTTGAAAATTAAACTGATAATCCAGAAAGGATATTAGTCGGCAAACTGCTGGCATCTTCTCCCGTCATTTGATACGCTTTTTATCTTTGGTCGAATAATCGTCTGCCTCGTTCGGTTCATTCGGCAAATGACTCTCAATTTCCTTTCATTGAAACCTCCTAAATTCGGGGAGAGAGGCAGATTGACCCACAATCGGCAGTACAGAATGCTCAGCCAATTTGCCTGGGGCTCAGTTCGGGAACACAAATTCCAAGAGGTATTCATTACCAGGCGCATGAACATCAATTCTGCGGTTGGCTTAGAAATCCCGCAACCGCCACACAGAGAGAGAAAGGGGGAGACAAATGTAAATTACGTCCCAATGACAGAACAGCTACAACCTAAATAAAAGTAGAGAAAAATATGCCAGGGTCCACTCCACTCCTCCGGGCTGCTCATGCTGCTCGGCTCCCCAAAATGCATATATGTGGAGTCATAAATCTGCAAAGGCAAACGGCGGGCGACGGCGAAGGCGGCCATCCCATTTGCCTCTGCAAATATTGAATATGGCCGAGAGACGGCCGGCCGGCGGGGCTATAAATTATGGCACCCAATTCAGTGCGCCTTGCCGGGCATCCCGTTGCCTCTCGACTCTCTTTTTACATAATTTATGCAGGCCATTTCCAAAGCAGAGGGGCGACGGTGGCCCGCCAGCGGAGATAGTGGAGTGCAGTGGAAGCCAAATGGGGGGCCTCATTTCATGGGTCGGCTGGCGGCTGGCAGGCCTTTTTTCGTGCTTACCTGTTGACTGTTCAAGGATTGCGCATTTTGCATGACTTTATCCAGGATCCGGAGTATAATCTCTGCGGCCATCTCACGCTCCAGTTGTGTGCCTTTCAATTGCAAATAGGTGTCGAGCTGTAAAATAGACCGCCCCCCAAAAAAAGTAAGAGAAGCGTAAGAAAAATCAGACAAGTGGCAAGCAGCCCGCTTCCTCTGGCCCCAATTTCGAGCTGCTCCTTGCGGTTGCTCCTTGTTCGCTAGGCGCTGGAAATTTGTGTGGGCATTAAAATGAAAAATTGTTGCTCTGTTTAAGGGTAAAAGTTCCTTTGACTGAAGTGAGTGCTTCCCAAAAAATGGCACAGGATTTCGCTCCTTTTTCTGTTGCTCGAGCGACGGCGGAGTCATTTGAGTGTAAAAATAGTTTTCGGGCTTTGTGAAAAACGCCACAGATTAAGGCCGACGGCCCTCGACTTACCTCATGGAGCATGTCGATGAGAAAGCTCGCCTCGCCGGGCAAGAAGCTGTGGCTCCTCTGCAGGGTGTAATCGAAGCAGGACTTCAAAATGTTCGACGAGTTCGTCTGCTGGAAGCCGGCGCTCAGAGCCCGAAATCGATTATAGATGACCAAAAGCTCATCTCTCACGCAGGCCGAGAAGTCGGGCAGCAACCAACTCGAGTTCCCCGTATCCCTCTGCTCGCAGATCCTCCTCGAGTGGCCCTCAAACCCGCGCGGGCAGTCGGTTATGATGGGCGCCCCCGGGGCACTCGTCGGCCAGTGCACTCCAAAGCTCGACTCGGCCAGGCAAATGTGGGCGGCATTCCGTTCGATGACGTTAATATAGACACTCCTAGAAACTGGCCGCACACTATTCGAAACCAGGCAGGCGTATTCCGCCGACTTCTGAATGTTGTTGATCTTCAGGATGCTGCCGTCCGGGTACAGATCCTCCCACATGGCCGTGGCGGCCTCCGACTGAAAGAGCACGCCATTCCGGGTCCAGCTGTAGCCCAGCTGGGCGTAGCGTTTGATGTCGTCATTGCCGGGGGACAGGCAGCGGACGCGCAGCGAATCGCCGCGCTGGAGGGTGACGCTGGCGGGATCGACCCGCAGGCGTGGGGGCGACTTGATGTGGATGTGCAGGGAGCGGCATTGTTCGACGCCCCAGTCGGTCACCTGGAAGAGAAAAGCGAACCCAAAGATCATTTAAAAACGTGGCCAGAGGCAGCGGGCGGCTGCATTCATTACTCATTCTGAACAGTTGCCCAAAGCACATCCGTTTGTTTATCTGGCACACCGAACTTTGATGGACCGACCCGACCGGTCGAGCAGCCAGCCAAGCAGCTCGTCCGGTCGATGGGAACCGACAGCCGGCAGACAGGCAACTGTCAGGCACGACATGCGGCAGGACGTACATCCTGGCCCTGGCAATGAAGCGGCTATTGCGGCTGCCTTGCAGGTCCTGCCAGCACCGACCCACTGCAATCAGTCAAGGGATGCTACAAGCGAGCATATATTTAATAGACTTGTTTGCTAGTCGAGTCGGGCTTATTGTCTGCTGATTGGATATGAAATCAGCCGGTCGTACGAGGGACGGTGTGTTGACATCCTGGCTGTCCGTAGGGACTCTCGTATCAAGTGATGACACGCTAATGGCTGGGAACACTCGTTAGAGAGGCAAGCGAACTTTAAACCAGCCAAGAATGTGGCTCTTTAAAGGGGCTTTTCAATTTATTTCCACCCGGCCAGAAAGCAAACGAATCGTGAACTTTTGTTGTTATTCACTAAAGGGACACCTGCCCAGATCGTGTGTGTTGGTGGCGACAACCATGATGATGATGATGATGACGATGACGACTGTGATAGGGAAGAGGGAGTGGGGGCTGCCCTGCAACTGGAATGACACCACACGGCTGCACCTCGACACTCAACGAATTTCCGTTTCAAATTCAAAAAGGGCACAGACGTACTAACAAGCAAGCAGCTAAGGAGAATGAGCAGAGCCAGGAGCTGAGCCATCCTGTGCTCAACGTCCTCGGCATTGTCAGCGGCCGCTGCCTCTTTCTGTGTCTGTGGCTGGGCCTCGGCGACACCAGCGCCATTGTGTGAAGGCGTTGCACTTGTCTAGTGTCATGTTTGTCTGCCCGTTGGCACTTTGTTGCCATTGAGCCGGAAATACTTTATAGCTGAGAATGCTGCCTGGGCTGCATTTTCAAAAGGCGAAGCGATTCGGTGAGAAAGCCCGGCGGGCAGCTAAAGGAGTTCGGCGCAGCAAATTGTGGGACAATTCGAGGCGATTGGCCAGGGTTGCGGGTGGACCAAAATGGGATTCTGTTTGCTTTGCAATTTTTTGTGCATTTATTTTTTTTATTGGGTTTCCAAGCGGCCGTGTAGGAGTTTTCTGCTTTTATGGCATTTTCCCGATTGAAATTTTGCGCACGCAAGGGCAAGTGGGCGATGCTTTTTGGTTTTTATGGTTGCCCCATTCCGCCATCTGTGCAAAATCAGTTCAAATTTCAGCCACCACAAATAAACAGGCATTTAGCTCATTAAGCGACAATGCTGACCGCCTTTGCAAATTTTTATGATCAAATGTCCTTTTACTGCCGCCTCCTCGCGGCCAAGTTCCACTTCATTAACAGTCAAAGTCATTAATTGGGACGCAGCGAATGGGTCATCCTCTTTCTATATCTCGTAAATATCTCATTTCCCTGCATCATTAATTACCTATTAAAACGCCAGTTGGCGTTATAAAATCCATCCTCTTTAAAAAGTCCAACTTAACGATGTCGTTAAGCTTTCCAGAAAAAGTACCACCAATTATTTTATCTGAAGAATGCAATTAAGTGGAATAAGGATCCACACAACCTAAAGCATCCTTTCCCCCCCAAAATTCTATCTATTATTGTACCCTGATGAAATTACAATGCATAATTTTTAGAATTTAATATGAATTTATTTATTCTTCTCATTGCAGGTAAGCAGAACCAAACAGTCGGGTGGAATTTCGCGGCAACTAAAAGTATGCTAACTTATTTTTACAAATGGGTAAGAGTTAGGCCACAGCAGTCAGTTATCCGGGGAATAGTTTCAGTTTTCGACAAATAGCAAATAACATTTCGCCAACATTTTTGCACGAATTTTAGATTAAAGCGGGGAACTTTTATTTTCAAAGCCGATAAAAGCAAAAATAATCCTCTAAAAGGTTTGCTGCGGCGCCATAAACAGTAGATAAAATAGACTCCCAGAGAAAAGGCATTTCTTTATTAAGCTTTCAAAGTACTTCACGTACTGCAGAAATTTAGTAAATTTAGCCAGTTTTATTTATTTTATTTTCGACAAGATCAAAAACTTAATCTATTAGTTTCCAACAGCTTTCAGTTTAAAGGTTAGGCGGGCTTTTTATCCATTGCTATTCTTAGCACACTTAAAACTCTCCATGGGGGTAGGCCAGGGCTTCTCGCATCAAAATGCTTTGCATTTAAAATGATAGCATACCTTTTAGCGCGACTTAGGGCCAGTTTTGAATTTTTGCTTAGGGGTAGGTCAGGTATTTTCAGCAATTAATTTTTGCAATAGGGGTAGGTCAGGGCTAGGTTCATACAAAATTTGCGAATTAAACTATAGCCTACTTTTACGCGCGACTTAGGTTCAGTTTTGAATTTTTTCTTAGGGGTAGGTCAGGTTTTTTTTTATAGTTTTAGCAATTCAATTTTCGTAGTGGGGGTAGCATACTTTTTAGCGCGAATTAAATTTTTACTAGGGGTAGGCAAAGTTAATTTTTATTTTCAGCAATTCAAATTTCGGAGTGGGGGTAGGCCAGGGCTTGTGTTGTTTTTTGAAAAAAAATGTAGCATACTTTTAGGCGGTTAAACCGAAATTTTTTAAAAAATTTATTGCATACTTTTAGGCGGTTAAACCGAAAAAATTTTAAAAAAAATTTATTGCATACTTTTAGGCGTTTAAGCTTGTGCGAAAAAATGTAGCATACTTTTAGGCGCAAAATAAACGAAAAACCCTGGCCTACCCCACCTCTGAAATTTATACTGCTGAAATTAAAAAAAACCCTGGCCAGTCCCATGTCAAATCTTCTACTGCTGAAACCCCTGGCCCCCCCAAAACTAACGAATTTACTGCTAAAAAAAAGAAATAAAATTAAAAAAAACCCTGGCCAGCCCCAAGAAAAAACTATTTTCAATGCTCCTAAGCTAATGGCCCCTCCTAAATAAATTTTTGCCCGTCTGCCGTCCAACCCCCCTCTTCTAATCGTCCAATTATCCTGCTAGAAATTCCTTAGGGGTACCTACTCAGTGGCCTTTTGTCGAAGCTGTTCTAATAGATTTATTCCCTTAAGTTCCCCTGTTCTGTATGCTGAATTCTCTTCTCTAAATTCTCTTCCTAAACAATTGCACATTTTCTTGCCTCAAATTGATAATTTTCTCTAATATTTTATAGATCTGGCTGAATGCTCAATGTGAAGGATGCCAGTGGCGAATTATTAAATTACCAAAGAAATTTTAAGGTTTAATATGTGAAATAAAAATTCAGCAATATTGCCAAACCTGAAGTTTGTCTTTCATTCAATCTTTTACAGATTCTAAATGAAATAAATTTAAATGAACCTACGCGGACTATAGATTTTAATTGGAAACAAAGTCAATTATGATTGAAATTTAATTATTATTTAATAAATTGAACTGAGCTTGCATTCTAGTGCAGTCCAGTAGAAAAATTATTTGATTTTACTCTGAAATTTAATCAACCAATTTGGCAAGATTTTAATCGCATTTCACAATGCGGCTGTGGAAGTTTCTACTCTCGCTGTTGCCGTTGCTGGCGCAGTTGCTGTTGCAATGCAAATGCCAGGCAAATATTTGGCTAGATTAGGTAAATACCAGGTAACAGGAGGCTGAGTCAACGAATTTGTGCGAAAAGCCAACAAACTTAAGGCTTAAACGCCTGCAGGCTGATTCGAAACAGCTACTCCCTGGAGCTAATCAAATAATTGGCAACCTGACGTATACGCAATATCAATTTATAATAACCCTATTTACTACCGAAAACTACACCTCCTCAGTCGGACGGAGAGACAGCGACATGCCGTCCCCAGTGCCCAAAAGTCAAGAAACGTGAATATTGACAGCCAGCCGAGCCAGATAATTGAAAAGGATTTATGCTTTTTAGTTCATAAGCAGCCGTCACCAGGGACCCCTAACTTAAATGCTCCCAGCGAGCCAGTCCACCAGCACGCGGGCGCCTTTGCTGCATCCGTTAAGCGTTTGCAGGCAAGCGTTGGGCAAACAAGCCACGTCCTGTGGCCCGTCTTTGATCTGCCCGCCATTTTGGCCAACGGAAGGAGCAGGACTACAATAAATGTGCGCGGCATGTAAGAGAGCGTCAAAGGCTCAAAGTGAGACGGCGCCAGCGCTCCCTCGAATTGTGAGGCAGGACGAAGCGCACAATGGCCGTGCGGCCGGGCCAAAAATGGGCTGTGCTTTAAATGGCTTAAGGAACCCTTTATATTTACGGGAAAGACCGTGAGACGGGCATCAGTCGGCTGAACATTTGCCGCTGAAATGGGACAATCGATTGGTCCCGTCATATTTTTCTTTTATGATTGTCCTGTACAACTTCTGAACAATTGAATTTGCTTTATTGCCGTCAGAGCCATTTAAGAGCCCGCCTAATTCTATAAATAACCCAACGACCGCTTCAGATCATAAATACTCCCCTGCGGCATCCCTTTTGTCACGTGTGGCGGGCTGTCCGAGGAGTCTATATCTTTTACAAGCCATTTAAGAGATTATAAATGGCCCAGACTATTTGAGAGGGGCTTTCTGGGCCCGACGAAGGCGAGAGAATAAATAAAAAATTTGTGGTCTTAATCAAAGCGGCTGCCTGTTTCCGGGCT
Organism: Lissocephala sabroskyi; assembly: GCA_037075105.1. NCBI lineage: Eukaryota > Metazoa > Arthropoda > Insecta > Diptera > Drosophilidae > Lissocephala > Lissocephala sabroskyi. The sequence continues at coordinate 27,972 of JBAMCP010000504.1, read as the reverse complement.
CTGTTTTATTTTTTTGCCTTCTCTTCATTCTCGCACTCTGCTGAATTTATTTTAATTAGTCTTATTAAGGAGCAACGCTACATTGCAAAAAAGTACGGCCCGAACAGGACGACAAAGCAGGCAAAGTTTATGTGGTAATTTGGTGATTGGTGGGGTCGACCGAAGCGGCCAAAGAAGGTCTGGCTTTTCGGATGGGCACTGGGATTAGGCAGAGGTCTGCTCGGTCAAGTACGTAAGTAATTACAAAGATTGCAAGACGAAACAAAAATCTAGCTATATCTAAAGGGGTTTCTCTATCCCGATTTACTAACCCAAACTCAAGTCCAATGCGTCCGTTTAAAGTCTTTGAAAAATGCAAATTTCTACTCACCTTGCAGCTGTAGACGCCCTCATCAATCGGACTGGCCTTGGTCACACCCAGAATGGCAGTGTAAATATCCTTTGTCTCTGGCGGCAGCACAGTGGTCCAGATCTCCCTGGAAGGTAGAGAAATGAAAAAATTAAAGCTCGGAATATAGAAAAAAAATGATGCCCAAGTAAACAAGTCGGCTGTTAATTAGCAGGCCTCCCACTTTCCCTTTCTCGCTCCCGTTCTCATTTTTTTTTTTTTGCACTCGAATTGCGAGTATTCACAGTCGGCGGCCATTGGAATCACACGAACCATTCGATGTACTTTCTCATTTTCACACCAGCCCACCGCCGGCCCTAAGCACAGCCGCCATTGCGGGTAACTGGGGCATGGCTCCCTCGCTAATTGGCTCACTAATAGCAACTCACTTCTCATAGCAGCTGGAAATGTGTGGCCGGTGAGGCTGCGCTGTCTGTGCGGGTGTGTGTGCGTGTGTGTGTGTGGGTATGATAAATCATTGCTAATGTGAAAACAATCGCGGATGCTGTGGTTCGAACTCAATTAGCAGTTTGCATTTCTGTTTCACTTCGTCCGCCATTTTCAAATCTTGCATGTCAAAGTTGATAGCGGAAAGGGGCGCTTGGGTTTCTGGCTCTATGAGCAAATGGGTCAAAACAATCGAATATTTGCTACTGATAACAGAAGCAATAGATAGCAGTTTTATATTTCCCAGTTAAAGTGGAGGAAATGTCTCCCAAATAGTTTTCATAAATGAGAAGACTGGAATGAAAAGGGACTGTTCGCTTGATTGGAGTATTATCCGTTCAGATCCCAGATTAACGCTCATTCTGGCTCAAAGACTACGGCAAGTTCTTAGCTTGGCTAGTGCATCTGCTAAGGAGGCCGAAAGATCAACTCATTTTGTCTCTTAACCATTGAAGCCTCGGTTAGTGGCTTTTCGGGTTTGAAACGATTGTGCGGTTGGAATGCTTTTGAGACTTGTTTCGTGTCCGGCATTAACCAAATCCACTTCAAGTTTTCCGAAAGCTTTGAGCAGGTCAAAAACTCGCTTTCAATAGTCTCTTTTGGAGTGGCAAATGGACGCGAACAAACCTCAAATGCAGCCAACATCTCGAAATGGCAACTGCTTAAGTGCAACTTGAGGTTTTTTGGGCTGGCAAACAAATAAACACCACGCGCATTCACCTGCCGACGACGAAAGTGGCAAACTGAGTGCATTTCTCTAATAACTTTCACGCATGACTAGGGCGGGCGGGCAGCCAGTCAGTTTGCCAATTGCCACGCACGGGCAACCCCGTGCCCGGAACATCATCGGCTTCGTAACGTCAAAAAGTACCGAAAACCGCAGCGGGGCCGTCCTTTCGTCTCTGAAAGGCTGCAGCAAACCACAAACCCCCGGCCCCCGTCCAAATGGAGCTGTTTGCATAACCCAGGCAGGTGCAGTGCGTTTGCCGGCCCCACCAATCGCCTAGGCATACAAAGCACTTAACCTACAATTTACTAATGGGTGGGGGGTGCACGGGAGGTGAGTTGTGCAGGCTGCCGGCCTGGGCCACCTTCAAAATCAATTAAATGCCAACGGAAGTAATAACATTTTGTGCAGGAAGTGCGTAACGGTTAAATGCGACGCGTAACGACGGCAACTGAGCTGCCCTGGAAATTGCAAAAAGGGGAAACCGCTGCGCGTTGTCTTTGTTTCTTGCTTGCTCACTTGCATCCAAATGAGCAACAACAACGGCCAGCGGATAGGCAAGCGAATTGAGTTTTTGGAAGATACCTCAGATAAACCCGATACTCTGCGGTCCAGAGGATGTGGCCCGTTGCCTACAAATTGACCACCAAAAGAGCAGCGGTTCATTGGGTCCGTCAACGTGCGGCTTTTTCGGCTGATTCCTGAACTTTACATGGCCTGCTGGCCTTGTGGGGGGAAACCATCAGCGGAGGACTCAGTTTACCGAGCGCTCGAATGGGTGACCCTAATTGCTCAAAGCAGAGGACTCAGATGAAATAATGAGCACCACTCTGGCCTTAAGTTTGTGAAGGACAAGAAAATTTAGTGAGGCTGTTCTGTCCAGAAGCTTGGAGGGAACTCTGGAGATATTGAAAGTCCTTAGGGACTCCGAAAAAAAAGACGCCAAATATAGTCGAACATAAGATTCGATTCGAACTGATTTCTGATCGCTTCAGTTGTCGATTCCTTGAAAAGCTTCCTCCCTTTTGCATAGGAGAAAGAATTAAAGGTTCGAAAACCTTTTAATCTCCAATTTCGAGTGTAACTTTTCCGTACAGTTTTATTGCAGTCCCAGTGCCTTTCAATGTTGGCTAAGCTTCCCTTTATGCACAAACAACTCAGTCATCAGAAATTAGTTTTATGGCAACGTGAAAATGTTGGTGTTGTGTACATAAAATCATTCATGGCTTTAAGCGAAAAGCATATGGTGAAAATATATATACAATAAATATATTTCCTCTATAGGTATTTTGCTAGGCCGACGGAAGAAAAGAGAAAAAAACCAGGAGCTTCCTGGGAGAGGGGGCAGTGGTGGGAGGAGGGACTGGGACTTTTATGTGGCGACCGCAAATCCCATGGCCACAAATACAAATCCATCTCCATTCCAATGTTTTTTTATGAGTTCATAAAATTGGCGTAGGTGTTTATTGTTGTTGGTTGTTGGTTCGTTACTTGTTATTTTATTTCGGTTGACTTGACTTTTTGGCCGTTAGCAGGGGAAATTGAAATTGTGAAGTTATTTTGCTGAATGTTTTACGGGCCGGGCGCTCTCTCCAATAATAAATATGGAATATAAAATGATTTCGTTTCATGCTCTTCTATTTGTCGGCTTTCTGCATTCGAATCTGCAGCATTAAATTGATTAGAATTGTAATAAACAAATTCCAGCCAGCTAAGCCTTAGCTGGGCCTTGGGATAATCGTAAAAAATAGAAAACTTTATTAAACGCAACTACGCATAAAAACAAAGCGATGAAAAAATACGCGCGCCGCGTTTTTCTGTTTGCTTCTTTTGCGTGACTCCGGCGACAGCCGGCCAATCGCATGTGTGTGTGTCTGTGTGTGTTGTGTGAGGACACAATTCACTTCGAGATGTAACAAATTTCATTACAATCGTAACAAGAAAACGTGTCCCAACAACTAAATTGCAAAATACCAAGCGTCCAGAGAGGAAGAGAAGCAAATGAACCAAACATCCGCCGGCCGCGAGAGGATGGCAGAGAAAGTGTCCTTGCTGGTATTTTTTGCAGATGCTTGATTAACTTTTTGAAGCGGCCTTTCAATATCGAAATATGGTCAACCCAGCGCACCCGAAAAATGAAACCTTTAAGTTATTTAAAGACTTCGTCGGCCCCGCAAATTTCGTGCCCAGCCAATTCCGTAATATTTTGGGCCTTGCTGTCGTACAATTTTCTGGTAGTTGTCTTTGTTATTATTTCGACCTTTTTGCTGTTCGTTTTGCTAGGCCCGAAATTGCAACTATTTGGCGCTTCTTTCTTTTCGTATACTGCTGACTGGCGGCTTTTTCATGAGCCGGGTCCTTTTATGGGTTATGTGTGCGTAGGCTAAATGGGAAGACTCGGTGTCCTCGCGACCGTCGAAAGGTGTTAGTGAATTTTATTCAAATTTCGTCTCTAATCAAAGAGCACGTGACTTGAGCCACCAAAAAGCCCCAGAGGGCCGGCCAACTAACGAAGGATGTGGGGCAGCCAGTCAAAGAAAAATCAATAAGGGCGGAAAACAATGCGGCAATCAAGCCGCCAAAGGTTTGCCGAGATCCAAATTCGAAATGCCGAGAAACTCGGGACTTTTTTGTCATTCAAAATTGTCCAAATTTGTAGAATGAACATCGTCTGGGAAGGTCCTCGTGGAATGCCATAAATCAAGATCTTTGGACCAACCTAGAAGCTTGAACTACCACCAGCAACGGCCAATCGAGTGCACCGCTCCGGAAGTTCCCTAAGAAACTCTTCGTGGTTCCCTCAGTATCTTTCGAAATGTCTTGGTATCCTACGATTTACGGGAACATCGCCCAATGCTCGCCTTCGGCAAGACCCAAAAGCAGTGCAACTGCAAGTCGGTGCACATTTGGTTCCCGAAACGGGCTGGATGCTCCGAGCAGCTCCTTCGTCCCCTCCCACAATATCATGCGGAAAAAGTCTCAGGACTCGATTCAAACGTCAAAGAAGAGCCACCCGTCTGCCCCAAAGAGATTGAAAAGTGGCTACAATTCCCGCCCCATTCAAAACTCCCCGAGTGCGGCTAAAAAGCACTCCGCCCGGAGTAGTTCAACGACATTGACCCGTAACCAAGACCCGGTAAGACTGAAGACCGGTTGTGAAAACTGCGTTTATAACGCGGGCAGGAATTCAACTCCACAAATGTACCACATGCCGAATTACGGGCAGGCCCAGGGCGCACAGAACGCCCAGGCAGGGAGATTGAAAAGCGGTTTTGGTTCGGAGTATTTGGTGCATCCGAAGGTGGTGCATTTGATGAAGGCCTTCATCTTGGATGACAGCGATCTTAACGAGGTGACAACGCGGTTCACGGCCGAACTGGAGATGGGGCTTGCGGGGCCCACACACCCGAGGGCCACAGTCAAATGCTATCCAACCTACGTGCAGAACTTCCCTACGGGCGAGGAGGTCGGCAAATATCTCTCGATGGACCTGAGGTACGACAATCTGCGGATAACCCTGGTCACGCTGAAAGGCGATGGGGCTCTGGTGGAAACCAATTCGAAGAGCTTCCCAATCGCTAGCTCCTTGATGCAGGGCAACAAAATCGAACCACTGTTCGCCTACATAGCCGAATGCCTATCCGACTTCACTCATATCTGGGGTCTGGGGAAAATCTTACTGCCTCTGGGCATAAACATCCGATTCCCCATGAAACAGAAGTGCATCAACGATGGGGTGATCACGGCCTGCACCAAGGGAGACAGCTGCGCGAATCTGGTGGGCAAAAATGTGGCCAAATTAATGACGCAAGCCATCAATCGGAGAGCCGATATCAGGGTGAGGGTCGATGCTCTGCTCAACAACACCGTGGGCAACTTTATGGCCTGTGCCTTGAAATATCCCAACACCCGGATAGCCGTGATCGTGGGCCGAGGCAGCAATGCCTGCTACGTGGAGAAAATGTCGAACATAACGAATTGTGAGGGCAAAAGGGACCACCCCGAAATGATCATCAACTGCGAGTGGGGGGCCTTCGGGGACAACGGAGTCCTCCGGTTCATACGCACCCACTGGGACTGCAAGTTGATGTGCAGTACTCAGCCGGGCTATTTCGTCTACGAGAAGATGGTCAGCGGCATGTACTGCGCCGAAATCTTCCGGGTCCTGGTCGATCATTTCCAGCGCAAGGGCATCCTCTTTGAGGGCCACAAACAGCAGCCGTTCGGCCAACCCTTCAGCATAACCACCCAGGACATCGTGTGCATGGATCGCGAACCCGTTGACAGTTTTCATAACACAAAAAATCTTTTGGCCAAGAATGGCATCCTCGGTCCCTCGGAAACGGACTTGCGGAGCGTGCGCTACATCAGCCAGACGATCATGTCCCGATCGGCTAGGCTTATAGCGGCCACAGTCGCCGCTCTGGTTCACCGGGTCAACCAGAACTCCATCACCATTGGAATGGGCGGCAATGTGTTCTCCGAGAGCCCAAACTACTGCTCCGAGCTGCACGTCTACATGCGCCGGCTGGTGAAGCCGCGCTACAACTTCAAGTTGGTGTCCTCGCTAAGCGGAGACGACGTTGGCCCGGCCGTGGTGGCGGCCGTGTCCAGCGATTTGTAGGCTGCAATAAACTGGCGGCCCCGTTCTGGTGGTAGTCCAAGCTACAAAGTTTGTGTGTACGAAGGACTCAGAGCAGTTCTTGTCATTTTGGCGTTTGTTTCGAAATTTTTGTGTGCGTTTTGTAAATTGGGGGAGGCCCAACCGAAGAGGGAGAATGCGACCGCCCATCTGAAGCAGCCCACCGATCACACGATGGCGCCCCCGCCTAAGGACTGTAAAGGCTGCTGCCGCAAGACCTGTCCCACAGTACATCCCGAGGTCTACCAGACCATGGAGGCTTTCTATTTGAACGATCGGGACCTGCGGGACATTATTTATCGGTTTCAATGGGAACTAGGCTTAGGGCTGCGCGGCTTGGGTACCACCGAGGCCACCGTCAAATGTTATCCCAGCTTTGTCCAGAGCTTTCCCACGGGCCTGGAGTGCGGCAAATACCTTTCCCTGGACTTGAGCAATGAGAACGCGCGCATTTCCCTGGTCACCTTGAAGGGAAGGTGCGGGCCCTGCGAATGGTTTTCGCGGAACTTTAAGATCGATCCCTTTTTGAACATAGGCAAGATCGAGGAATTGTTCAACTTTCTCGGCGAATGCTTGGCCGATTTCATTAACATCTGGAAGTTGGGTGGAAGGATTCTGCCTCTGGGGCTAAACCTGCGCTATCCGCTGTGCAAGAAGCGCATCAACGAGGGCATCGTCATGACGAATGCCAGCGACCAGAGCCCCAAGAACCTGGTGGGATCGAATGTGGCCAAGGTGTTGCAAAATGCCTGCAATCGGCGCGAGGACATCAAAGTCCGGGTCGAGGCCGTGCTCAACAACACGGTGAGCACTCTGATGACCTGCGCCGTCAACTATCCCAACACTCGCATAGCAGTCAACCTAACCGACGGCTGCAATGCCTGCTACATGGAGCGCATGTCCAACCTGCCCAAATGCCGCGGCATCCGCGGCCTCGACGAAATGATAATCGACTGCGAGTGGGGCTCCTTCGGGGACAACGGCACCCTGGCCGCCATTCGCACCTACTGGGACTGTATTTTGATGGGCAACTGCTGCGGCTGCGACACCCAAATCTTTGAGAAAATGGTCAGTGGTCAGTACTGCGCGGAGTTGTTTCGCCTGCTGCTTCAGTACTTCACGCGCAAGGGCACCCTGTGCGAGGGCCAGAGGGGCCAGGGCCTGGACATTCCCTTCAGCATAACCATGCTGGACTTGATGCTGATTGACCGCGAGCCGCGCGACAGCTTCATGAACACCAAGGCTCTGCTGGCCAAGTTCAGTATTATGCGAGTCTCGGAAACGGACCTGAAGAGCGTGAGGTACATCAGTCAGATGATCCTGTCGCGCTCGGCCAAGCTGGTGGCAGCCACGCTGAGCACGCTGATCCACCGGGTGAACCGGCCGTTCATTACCATCGCCATTGCCGGGTCCGTGTACGACGGCAATGCCAGCTATCAGAACGAACTCTACTGGCACTTGAGGTACTTGGTGCAGAAGCCACTGGACTTCCAAATGGTCGGCACCCAGGGCGGCAATGAGCTGGGACCGGCAGTGATTGCGGCCGTCAATGCAGGACCCTGTGGCTGTTGTGTAGACAACTTGTAGGGCCGAGACGTCAACCAGCTTCGGATTGGGCTTTGTTGTGTATTAAAAGGTAAAGCCCGTCCAATGTCTTTGTGGTTGGATTCAGTGACTGGCCTGGCTTGGGTAGACCCTGGTCGGTAGTGGGAGGGCTGTCTTTATTCTTGGGAAGAGTGCAGTTCGAAGTCGCAAGTGCTGCACCGCCATATTTGTTAATGCTTAAAACTAATCCAATAACCCGTGTGCGTGTGTGTGTGCCAACAAGAACTATCATTGCTCTAACTATGAGAGGGGGCAGGGGTGTGCGAGTGTGCGTGCTCTACCAGGTGAGCGCTACATGTTCTGTGGATGGGGAGGTTTGTCTTGGCCCACGACCGACCCTGGCGGCCTTAACGTCGCAAGAGGCGCTTCCAGAAGGAATAACGCCATTTGCGCGCAGCCGCCAGACGTCGTCGGCCTCATTTGTCCGGTGCTGTGCCAGCAGGAGTAGCCTGGCCACCAGCACTATCAACGCCGCCTGCCTGCTCAATGGCCTTGGCCGCACTGGGATCCGCAATGCTGCCAAAGTAATTGCCTGTCGGTTCAATCTCCACCACGCGCTCTACGTCGTCCAGCTTGGGTGGTGCTGGCACAATGACCATCAGTATGCCGTCCGCAGAGAATGTGGCACGCGCCTGGGTGGCGTCGTAGTGACGCGGCAGCTTGTAGCATCGGGAGAACTCCCGGGTGATGCACAGCTGACCTTTGTCGGCGCGATCGTCGGCCTGCTTGCCTTCCACGCAGATCGTGTCGTTGTTCTTGGCCTTGACCGTCAGCTCGGCCAGCTGGAAGTGGTGGACGTCGAGGACCACTTTAAAAGTGCCACGGCCCAGGGAGTCGGGCTCGGTGCCCGTCTCGATGACCACGCGACCCACCAGGCAGGAGCCATGGCACCAGGCACTGTCGTTCATCCGCAGGTGGAAGTCCCGGGCGCAGACATCCAGGTCGTGGGACAAATAATATTGACCCTGGCGGCATTTGGGCTCGCCCGAGGGCCAGTGACGCCTGGGCCAATGGTAGTGGCCGCCATGCTCGTGCTCGTGATCCCAGTCCCAGTCCCAGTGGATGGGCATTATGAGACCGCCACTGTCGCTGTCGCTGTTGGGGTCCTGGTCGTCGATCAGGTCCTCGTCGTCCGTCGTTTCGTCGTTTAGTGTGGGGGGTGTGTGGTTTTCGTTGCTCCGCGGAACAAACGCGTTGATTTTTGGCTAAACGACCAAAAAAACCGTTGTTCTCAGCCGTCTCCCTGCTCGTTTCGTTTCGTACTGAATGCGGCCAAAGTAATGCGTTTTGGATTTCCACCGCCACTGAAGACCAACTAACCTGGCCGACTAACTGCTTGGCGTGCTATTTTCGAAATCCTTGCACTGCCGACCATAAACATCAGCCTGACACACACACACGGCACAGGGTAGGACGAGGACTATGTGTGTGTTTGGTAAGTAGAACGACAGCGACCCCTAACCTCAGATTGTTTGATCAATAAACGAAAAAATACCACAACACACACACACTCGCACACACAGATTCACACCCATTTAGATTGGGACAAAGGCAAATGAATTGGAAACAACGAGAAGTCTCCCGAATGGCTGCCCGATAGCCGGTTAGTCAGTTAGTGACAGACTGTCATTGGGTCCCTCGATAACGCACATGAAAGGGCGCCAGAGGGACACGCACAGTTTATGCAACTAATTGTGGCATTGTCGCCCCCCAAAGGGTCGTCTTTAAAGCAGCCCAAGTACCCGGCGAATATCGAAACAGCGGGCCAAATGAAACTAATGAAAATCGTGACCCCCCATTCGGCACGTCCTCCGTGCGCCCCGCCGTCCCCCAACTAAGTGGCACAGCAGTGCCAGCCCGAAAGGATAACGAAAGACAGAACCCTGCCAACTTGCCCTGCATTGTCCTAGCGAAGCCCGAGACGCGGCAACGACGCTGGCGTTGCGTTGTCAAGACAAGCGAAAAATGGCAACTGTTCATGTCCTCATTGTTGTTGTTGTTGTTTTATTATTGCCCTCGGGGTAAGCCAATTTGTAAAATATACGAAATATATTTTTCTTATGGGCCGCAGGGGCGGGCGGGGGCAGTTGGTCGGTCAGACAATTTGGCTGCCGGCTGCCTGCTGCCTGCTGCCGCTGGCTGGAAATTGAATTTGCTCTGCTTTGGCTTTTAAGCAACTTTGACAAATTCCAGCCAGCTGAATGCAACTTGTCACACATGCGGTGCTTACTACAGACAGTAAATTGCTGCCAGTCCGCCTTCTCGGCCTGGCATTGAGGTGTCATTTGAGGCAACCCCGCCCCGACAGTGCAACGGGCCATTGACGTCAGACGATTTGTTTGTTTTCTCCCAAAAGATCTCGGGGCTCAAAGCAATTAACACCAAAGTGTTGGCTTATTGGCGAACAGCGAAAGCATCGACTGAGCATCGACTTGCCGAAAGTGGCCCACAGTCGGTGGCAGTCTTACGAAACTAACGCACTTGCTATCTCCGAAGGAAGGACACCGAGAACGGGTCTCCTTAAATATCAAAAGTGAGTGAGAAAGTTCAAATTCTGTTTCCCCGCTTCCCGCTTTCAACTTTAAGCTCCGGTTGGTTGGCTGGTTGGCTTACAGAGCAAATCCTGCGAGAAATATTTGGCCCCAACTGGCTTCCAATCCAAACACTAATAATGACATTAGCACCGATGTTACACACAAACGCACAGGGCCCGATTAGAAGGACAATTAATGGCCGCGTCTCAATCGCTCGAAGGAGGCGATGGAGAGGATTACACACCCCAATGATAGGGGCAAATGTAAGCAGACCTGGGGGACTAACTGGGCAGTTAAAGCTGCCAATCGAAGCCTTTATAGCGTATGGAGATTGCAAAGTAATTACATTGATTAATTTGGTCGGTCAGTCAACGGGCTTAGGGGGCGGGGAACCGCAAAGGAAGGCAAATTCAATCACTTTCCTTGGCTTAAATTTCCAGACGTCGAAGTGGAAGGAGCTTAGCTTCGACGGGCACAGGGAACACATGTTTCGTGTTGGTAAATTTCCATTTTAAGTCGGCCCCTCCCTCTACGGTGAAATCAAGCATTATAAATTCACTTACTTCCGGTTATTTTACCAAGGCCAGCAAACTAGCAACTGAACAATTCAGACGGTCGATGGGTGGACGGGTCTGTTGGCCGCCCTGGACATCATGTTTAGTCGTTTGTGTAATACCAACTTAGTGAATGTTCAAATGAATGACTTCACTTCACTTCTAGTTAAAATATTAACTCATATTTCGGACCCAGCCACAGAACATGTGTTGGCGGGTTCGGTTCGGCTCAGTGTTATTTTTTACACATCACTGCCTTCGAATAGGAGACGACCGGAATGGCCAGTAGGTTCAGGGGTCCGGTTCAGTGAAGGTGCGTGGTTTTTACAGAAAAGGACTTTCAATTCTATGCTGCCGACTGTTTACTGAGGAATTTTTGATAAGGTCGAGAGATTGGTGCGCTTTATTTCTTCGCTGGGCTTTCTAATAAGCAATCGACCCGCAGACATTTCCGCCCATCCGTCTCACGGCAGTGGGAGGTGGGGGAGAAAATTGTTCGGGTTTGGGTCTTAAATTCGAGGCCCCCGGACGTCCACGGACGTCAACTATCCCTCGTTAGTTACGGCCATATGCTTTTTATGTAATTCGACAGCCAAATCGCCCGCACACACAGACACAGGCGAGCCCGAGAAGCCGCCCGTTTAAGGCAGTTGTAGCCGCAGATGTGTCCTTCGTCCTGCGAGCCACCCGTCCCCGTTACCCGTTGACTTTATGATCAATCATTTGGCTGGCTCACTGCGGTTTTGCTTCCGGGTTGCAGGCTCTGCCTGCGAAAATCTTTATCTTTTGCCTCGCCCCGACTTATTTATCCTTTTTTGGCCATTCGAGGTTTTTATTTATTTTTGCAGGCTTTTTATGTCATGTTTATTGATGTGTAAAAGTCATAAAGTCAAATTGAACACTTGTGCTGCCAGGGTGGAGGCCACATCCTGCCAATCCATCCCCCCGCCCGCCGCCCACGCTAAAGAATCCCATGGAAATTCCACATACTCATCCCTCTGCAGGCACCGCCAACTCCTTTCGAGTGGGCTGTGTCTTTAAGCAAACCCGAAAGAATGTTTTGTCCCCCGTTCCATTGGCATTCATTTTAATAAAAATTTGCCAGGAAAATCTCGTAGACGGCCGGAATTGCAGTCTCGGCTGCTGTCTGAGTTTTTTATGGGCCTTTCGGGTGAAAAGCCAGAAGGCTTTCGTTTTATAGTTTCTCTTGGTTCGGTGGTCAAATAATTCGGCCTCTTCTGCCGAGCAGCCGATAAGCCGCATCTGATGCAAGTTCACGCCCATAAACCCCAGGACCTTCGCGGCCATAAACCTCTTCCGGGCAACAAGTGCCCCCAGTAACTGGGAATATCCTCCCGCCTCCTCGAGGCATAAGTATAAGTATTTTGGGGACTTACCTTGTTGCCTTGGTGGCATTGACTGGGGCGCCGTCTTTGAACCACTGGAACTGCATCCGCGACGAGCCCTGGGCAGTGCAGGAAATGATGAATTCGCTGTCCTCGCGCACAGCCGCCTGCGGCTGGTTCACCGACAGCTCCTGCAACGACAAGGACACAGCCATAAGGACAATCGAACAGACTAATTAGTCGTAGGTGGTGGGCGGTTTTTTTATGTAAATCGAGACCTTTGCATTTATCTCTCTTTTAATGAAGTCGATTGTTCGACGCGTCCGGGTATTCAAATGAATATTTAATTAATTTTGACGCCGTCAGGCAATCCACAAAAAAGGGAAACAACGAGTGTCATTTTGTTGACATATTTAATTTTATATGTTGGTTTTTTTACTGCAGCCCACCTGCTAACGGAGTTAATAAATTAAACTTTAATTTGGAACGGATGAGCTCGATTCTATGATGATTTATGCCGACATTTGCTGAACTATTTGCGCCCTTTTCGAAATAATCAATAGCAGTTGTCGCCATTTGACTGATTGGCTTTTAATAGATGAAGAAATTTCCACTTAAATATTTAAACTGCATAAAATATAAAGAAAGATTGATGGAATAATCCGTAAATATTCTTTGCATTGGTTTTCCATTAACCTCCAAAAACAACACGTTAAGGCTTCCAACAAAGCAAAGTAGATGCGATAAAGACGCCTTTGAAAATGGAGACATACAATCTCTCCCACCTGATTTTAAATTAAGAATATTATTTGCTTTTCCCTCCAATTTTGAGTATAGAGAATAGGGTGGTCAATTTTAATTTGTTACAAGGCTCAAGAATTTTACACTTCGATCGTTAATTTAGGCAGCTAAAAAACCTTTAATGGAAATGAAATCCACACCTATAAATAGCTAAAAACCGAAATGAATTTGAAGTAATTGTAATAACCAATTTCTGATAAAGTTTTGGCTTCTAAAATCGAATTTATGAATTTACAATTTAATTTCCGATTTAATTGGGAAATACCAGCTTTTTAGACATTTTGCAATGCAATATAAAGGACTGAAATGGTTTTCGTACTTACCAGTAAATTAAGAGGTGGATTCTCGTCGAAGTGATGATAATTGGACACAAGTGTGAAATTTCCAATGCGTCCCCGCTCCACCATCCGGGTAATCACCTCCCGGATGCGCTGCGAGTCGCCTTTTATGCCAAAGAAGTGAAATGTGATGTCCAATCGATCGGTGGTATTAGAAATCAGTTCGAGATCGCTTATCTTGGTTATATTAAAGTTCCTTAAGACCCGAGTAAGCTGCAAAAAACAAGAACAAAGCACACGAAACAAAAGGTTAGCAAGGGAACTTTCTTTGGCAGAAATTTATGATTGGGATAATAGGACTGCTTAGGTGGTAAATGAAGGGTCGTTGTTTTTTCTGCCTGTTGGCTCTTTAGGCGGCCCAAGGGGTGGGTGGGTCTATTCGATGACTTTGGCAATGAGTTTTTATTGCCAGCCAGCGCCGAGCTCACCGACGCGACGGCTTACCGTTGCCCCGAAACTAACCCAACTCGATCTCCTCGAGAGCCGGCAACTTTTTCATCATTTCAAATTAATGATAATATATTCAAGCAAATAGCACCATTGAGCATTAAGCACGCATAAAAAATACACAAGCCACAACGGCAGCAGCAACAAAGGTAAAACTTGCGCCCAGCCCGAAAGGTACAGTAGGCAACAAAAGTCGCACTCGAGAGACAACTTAAAGAGGCGCTTGTCATTTGCCGTTTCCATTTTGTTTGCCTTTTTTGCTGTCTTGTTGCTTGGCCTCTTTGCATCCGGCCACTTAAAGTGAAAAGTTCTGGGCCGCTCAAAATTGGCTATGAAATGCAATTTCGCCTCTTCTCCCAATGCCGGGCATAAACTTTTGCTCATCTTTGTTGCACCCACAGCGTGTGTTATTAGGGCCAAGATGGTTGTTTGGCAGCTTCTCTGCTATCCCCATTTAAATGATTATGGATTATGTTAAAGTCGTTTGCTCTTGTGGCTGGCCGGACGAAACAGCCCCGATTGAGGGCCTGGCTCGACCGATTGGGGTTGGCTTGGCTAAAAAGTTGCACAAACTTCTGCTCTCTGTTTGCCCACTGGCGGAACAGCCGGCCCATTGTTGGCATTCCCATGCATGGGTATCTACTAAAATATTAATATTATTGAGCTGTTTCTTCTTCTTTTATGACACACAAGTCCTGTCCTCCATTCTAGAGTCAATGACTCTGGCGGAACAAAGGGAAATTTAGCTGGCTCAATATTTGCCATCAGATTAAGTCTTTTGCAGTTTGGGGTGTTGATGTCCCGGTAGGCACTTTAAATACCCTGACTGGGGCTATTTTTCTCTAAGTCAACGAAAAAAAATCTCTCGCTGAAATCTCTTCCAGCATCAAACTCATTACAAAATCGAGACGATACAATTTAATCGTCTACAGACGGAAAGGGTTGACTCTTTCCTGCCTTTCCTAGTTGTTGGCTTGGTTTGTGTTGTATTTCATAAATTTCTTTAACAAGGGCTGCGAGCTAATGCAATTTGATTGCACTAATTAGGGCACAAGTGCAGCATCTTGGCCTGGCTGGATGGGCGGCTTTGCAGCGGCCCATTGTGGGAACGACTGGCCTCGGAGTTGCCACAGTTCTCAAGTGGCAGGGCCAGGGAGGCGAATGCAACTTCACTCAAGTTGCGCAAATATACAGTTACGAAATTAATCAAAGAAGTGCATGAAATGTCCATAAAAAGTACGCCCACCCACCAAAAGAGAGAGAGAGTGCGGAAAGGAGAGAATAAACAATTTTTTGGTTAATATAAAAGCATTCCAGGGTTCTCCCGGGTTCCTCGAGTTCGCCGTTTCTTTTGTTTTTTAATAAATATGCCGCAAACTGGAAACTGCCAAGTGCCTCGTGTCCCGGGCCCGCGCTCTTGCCTGCGGCGAAAAAGTGCAACAGTCAACGCACTGCGAAAGTTCCCCATTCCTTTCAGCGGCATAAAGGATGCAGGCAGACAGGCGAGGATGAGGCTAGGCCCGGCGAGGCCTGTTTGCCGGCAGGCTGTTTGTTTGTGGCTGTTGGGCAAAATGTTCCCAGCAAAAGTGTGGCAAATGAAATAAGCAGATTGTTTACTGAAAACTTTTAAGCGCAGCGCCGTCGATGGCAGGCAAAAAACTAAGACCAAGAATTGTAATGGATTGAAGCTTAAAGTTAAACAAACTAAAGAAGCCAACTAATGTCGATGCTAACTGAGCACTTAAAGGTCCCAGAGAATCTCTGGAAACTGCTGCCCTCAATGACCCACTCTGGCCGCCTGCTCAGGTCAATTAAATGTGAGTCTGGCGTCCCTTTGCCATCGTCATTTTCTGGGGGAGCTGGTTTCTTGCCGTTGGCCAAAAACTTGTATAAATTTTTATCTCAATGTGGTGCTAATGACATTTTAATTCCTATGCCATAGTCGCGTACGTGGCAAAGGACGAGGGTTTCCTGTCACGCCGGCGGCAGCATGGAAATCTATAAACTCAGCAAATAAATGCATTGTCCTTGGAATAAATTAATTGAGCCGCTGGCGCTGAAATCGGCACAGGTTAGCAAAGGACTTTTCTGGGCTCCTAATGAGGCTGAGTTGTGGGCAAAAAGTTAACAGTTAAGTGCACAATTTTTGGCCAGGAACCTAAACGTTTCGGCCCGACAAACACACAGCCAGCCGAGAAGTGGACGCTGACAGCCCCAAAATATGCAAAAGGCAGCAGCAACTTGGAGTCTTTGACTTGAGCTGCACTTGACGACGCCAAGAGGACGAGTACGAGACAGGCACAAGGAAGGGACGGCTGCTGGCCTGGCCAAACGAAGTGCACACAATTTGGGTGTTGACAGGCCAGGCAAGTTGGCAAGTTTTGTGAGCAGCAGCAGCGGCATTAAAATTAATGCGCTCTGACTGAGTTTAGGCCAAGAGCTTGGCGTCGGTGCGAGTGTGTTTAGCATTTGTCTGTCCGCCTGTTAGCCGGCCGTTTTGGCGGCTATCATGGCACCTTTTCAGCCAAAGGCACAACGCAATTTGTAAACTAAAACGGCCACTTTTTTCACAGAGCAAACTTTCCGAAGGGCCGCCAAGTCGAGGCAAATGCCGGGCGTTGTCTTCCTCATCGTCGTGCCGACAGCGAATTTTGAACGTGAGCTGATTTACGGTAAGTAGTCTGGCAGCGGCATTACAATGTACGCCTAATTGAATGCAATCAAAATTGCTGGAAACACTGCGCGTTGCCAGTGTTGGGCGGTGTCAGTCTGTCCACCTAAATGCGATTCGTATGTGATGTGCGGCGTGTGGCGTGTGGCGGGTCCGCATCACGGTGTAATTATGTTGTTTAGTGGCGTTATTAATTATTTTATGACATCGTAAAACTGTTTTGCGCCTAAAAGCATTCCATGAATGTTGCATGAGAGCTCACACACACGCACACACACACACACGAACCTGCTGGCTGTGCCTACTCTGCCCACATGAGCGCCCATGAAGGTGGGTCGGTGGCTGGGCTAACTTTTTGCGGCTTTTTCGCTCTTTTTGGCTGTTTTATGCAGCCAAGTGGTGGTAAATTGCTCGTGCGCCCGAAAACACACAGCAGACAACGAAACAACAGCGAAAGCATCATAGTAGGGAAATCAACGCTCGCCCCTCTCCCACTCTTCGCCAACGTCTAAAAATTGAATATTAAATTTTAATTAGCCAGGCGTTCTGGGCTTAAACTTGCCCGTCCCTCCGAGATGGGAGGCGTGGTCGGGTAATGAAAATGTTGCGTTGCTGAGCTGCGGTTTATCTTTCACCCCCTCTCTTCACCCCACGCCAACGACGTTGGACTTAAAAACCGAAGAACCCCCAAGAATGGGAACCAAGCAGAACCGCCAAACCGCAGGTATCAAGTGCAGAGGCAAAGTGTCGCCGGCTTAATCAAATTTGATGGCAGTTTAGTAGATCAAGTAATTATGCGTGTGTATTTTATACGTGGGCTTGGCTCAAACTCAGCGAACCTCAGGGAAACCTCACGAGGTTAGTGGGCTAATCAAGCGCGGATCGAAGCGTCCGTTGAGCTTAGTTAATGAGAAAGCTGCGACCTAATGGCTGATTGAGAATGCGGCAGCTATGAAATTAGCGGAAAGACTTGAAACTAATAAGGAAGAGAAGGTACATTCGATGGTCTCTGTCTCTCTGCCTCTATCGTTCTACTTAATGGATGAGGACAACAAAGAATTAGAGACCGAGAAACGTTTGAGTTCCTCTAAGTTCTTGAATATCTATGAGCCCGAGAAAAAGCCCAACAAAGATCAGAAAATGCTCTCATAAATTGAGGCAGTTCGTAATCTTCTTTAAATTATTTAAAGAGATGTGAAAAAAATCTGTATAGCAGCTAAGATTTAATGTATGTGAGTTCCAGGAAAAATTCCTCTGCTCTGAGATTTTCTCATTTTAATTTCGTTGGCTTGGCGAATTAATTTATCATAATCAAGGGCACAAATGCGTCCAATAAAAACCCATAAAATTCGATAATTTATGATCTCGTCTAAAACAAACAAAGTCGACTTATCGGTCAATAAAAAAGGAAACAACGACAGAAAACATGTCGCTTGTCGTTTGGACTTCTTCCTTCTCTCGGACTCATATGCTCGGCTTTTGGGCTGTTATTAATCAAATATTTTTATTTAAATACCAAATGCGAATGAAGGAAAAGTCATCAAGGAAAATCATCATTAATTTTATCTGTCACCAAGCCACACACACACACAGACTCACAACCCATAGGGCAGGCTAAAGTGCCTCTCGTAGGTCGGAAGGAAGCTTAGGGGAGGAAGGGTGATGATGGTTCTCATCAAGGGCGTGAACCGCCTTGCCAAAGTCAAACGAAAATAAATTACCTTCTTTTTTTAGAGGGACCTTATCAAGAGCCAAAGGACATCAATTGCCTGCCCGGCCTACAGGAAAGTCGAGTGCAAAATAGAATTTCAGGGAAACTTCAAAAACCAACTGAGCCAAACTTGTCTTGCACTTGTGTCGAGTCATTTTGAGCACAGAAGCTTTGTCCAGCTGGCCACTTGACCAGCTACTCGTCCTTTTTCTTTTTGATAGACAAAGCTCCAGGCTTTGTGGGAGGAGGATGGCGAATTCCTATTAAATTCTTTGGACTGATAGGTGGCAGACTTGAAATTGATTTTGTCTGGACGATTGATGAATTTTAGGCGCCCTTCAGAGGGGAATTCTTGGAGCGGCAACTGATTAGGCAATTAGGTAGCGAGGTGTCATGCAATTACCACAACAATTTGGGTAAATTGTCCGCAGCCGCATTTAATTATGATAATTAGGCCGCCTAATGAGCTCAGCCCGAGTTGCAGTGTGAAAAATATGCGGTCAGCCGTTGGCGAATAATTCGCCAAATATTTGCACTCATTACAAAATCAATACAATAACAAAATCTCAACAACAACAAAAACTACGCGGTGTGGAAATTTTAATCTAAAATTAAAATGCATCGGCAAAGAGACTGGGTCAGGGGCGGCGGTCCAAGGCAATTTTATAATAAATTCCCCCCGGATTCGTCAAACACTTTCACTGACCACGCCTACTCCAATCCCCCCTCTCTCTTTTTTTAGGCAGCAATGCGGAGAGTAACCTTCCTCTGGCCGGCGGTGGCGGCGGCAATAATAATCTGAACATCAATCTTCCGGAAAATAACAACGCAATACTGAGACTCGAAGTTGAATTACGTGACAAGAATGCTCCGAAGTATCGACGAGGTGGCGGCGCTGGCGGTGGCGCTGGTCGGGGAGCTGCAGCGGCCAAACGAGCCGGACCGGGCGCTGGGCGAGGCGGTGGGCGCGGTGGTGCACCAGCCCCCACGCCGGCACCGCTGCCGGACCAAAGGAATTTGGTGGTGCCGCTCGAAAAGGTGAGTGGGAAATCGAAATCAGTCCGGTGACAGCGACAAGGACACGGACGGTGGAAAGAGGCGGGCCTGGCCAACACTTAAGCCAACCTTCGTGTGTAGTGCGTGTGCCGTTTTGGGTCAGTCGTCGGTTTAGTGCACTTAACAAGATGGAACGTGACTGTGGCCGGTTGCACAGTTTTTGGGGTGGCAGCGGTGGCCGCGCGGAGGCGGTGACTTTTGGTTAACAATGTAAAATGCCAGCAAATTGTCTCAGCTTCTCGGCCAAATCCTTTCATACACACACAGACCGACGGACAGAAGACAAATCGTCCGTCTGCGCCAACGAGGTGATCATTTCGTGGGGGGCTTCCAATTGATGAATGGCGGTCAGCTTGGTCAGCTCGTGAGTGGAAATTTAAGGAGCCTCCATCAAATTCCCATTGACAGCTGAACTTGAACAATAGACCAGCGATTATCACATTGATTGAGCGTCTGCTCTTTGGCCAACATCAGCGACTGATTAACGTGAAAGGATAGCAAACGGAAGGCTGTCAATTCTTTTGCTGAGGCAGGGGTAACTTTTCCTTGTTTCGCTGCTGGCTTCATTGAGTTGCTCGTCTGGTGCGCTTTGCTTTTGCTTCGCAGGTACTTGAAGAGTTACTTGTCAAGCTTGAAATTGAGCACGTTACTTGGACAACAAGCAAAAAAGGCTATTTTCATCACGTCGTCTTCCCCCTGCCCGCCGGCGATCCCTGCGAGACGACCCTCCACTGTCTGACGGAGCTGGGCATTGGCACTAAATTGAATTCCAGTGTCAGGTAAGCTGAGACCCCGAAAGGTCGACCCACCCTCGTGCTTTGTCCAGGATAAAGACCCAGACCTGACCAACTTGAGTCTGCTGCACTAAGCAGCGCGCCAGCCCCAACAGCTGGCCGGCGTCTGGCTGAGTTTTTAATAAAAAATGCAGCTGACTGGAGGAGGAAAGCTTAAGTTCAACTTGTTGTACCAGCAACTCGAAGGAAGCGTGAAAGAAGGTGGCTAAACTCGAACTGCTTTGGCTGGCGAGTTCATATTTCAATGGCCCGAGGACGCCAAGAGGCGTGGCCGGCAACCAGCGGAGGCGTTTCAATTCTACACTTTATTGATTTTGAGGTAACAGCTGGTCAATTTAAATTGCATATTGAATAGCCTGCGGTGCCTTTTCGGGCTCTCGAATGAAAGGAAAATCAGCAGCAAGCTGACCTGCCAGAAGGCCAAAAGATTAAATCAATGCTAGGCAGTGAGCAACAGAAAGCTGAGAAATCTACAAGGATGGGCGGGTTTTTCTTTGAAATTGCAGTTGCCGGCAGCTCTTATTCGGTAAGTGAATTAAGAAACACACATACCCTGGCCCGGCCCATTAAAAAGAAACAATGAAGTGAACTAAGTAGCACTACAAATAAATTAAAGATGAACCGACAAAGATCAACAGCAACGAGGGTTCTCCTCTTCTGCTACGCTTCCCCGGGAAGACAAGTAGGTGTGATAATCATTTAATGGCATCAGGTAAGGGGATTAAAATGCAGCAGCAAAGAAGGCGGGGCCAGCAGTTAGCTGTCGGTCGAAATGAGAACGTCCAAGTGCAGGCAGCCAGCCAGCCAGGGCAGCTGGCCGGCCAAAGGGTCAGAAAAGAACAGCGCACAGACAAAAGGTAAACTTTCTGGTAGGCCAGGCAGCCTGGATGAATCGCCAGGTGGGCCGGTGGCCCGGTGTGACGGGCGGGTAAAGTGATATTTAAGCTGTTTAATATTCGAATAAATTAAATTAAGTCGCCTCGTCAGATGAGTCGTTGGCATGCGACTTTAAGGACCCCCCGTCCCCGGTAATTGAAATGCAAGCGAAATGCTCAAGTCGGCATTCCGAAACCCAAGGACTCCCGCTGCTCATGACATCTCAATGACTTTATATTTTTAAATTACATAAAATCCACCTTTCTGTTTGCCTTTTCAGTGTGCTCCCTTGTAGCGTATCCTACGATTCCCGAGCCGATGCCGCCGCCAATGTCTACGATGACGAAAGGTTTGTGCCCCAAGCCCTATTAAGTATGCAACGTTTTTTGGGTCCTCAACTGCAGCTAAGCCCACTTAGCCGGTTGGCTGGTTAGTCTTTTGTGTGGCCGTCACTCTCAGTTGACGGCATCTTGTTGGACTTGGGGAAAAAAAACGAGAAAACTAATTTCAGTTTGGCGGTCGTGTTGCCTTCTTTGTGGCGCGTCAGCGCCGTCAGTCATTTCATTAACTTTTACTCTCACTTCAGAGTGTCATTGTTGTCCGCAAAGCCGAAGCAG
Source organism: Lissocephala sabroskyi (assembly GCA_037075105.1). NCBI lineage: Eukaryota > Metazoa > Arthropoda > Insecta > Diptera > Drosophilidae > Lissocephala > Lissocephala sabroskyi. Next base: position 6,418 of record JBAMCP010000504.1, on the reverse strand, counting down.
GCCAACGTGACATTCGTCCTGGGCACGTTGTCGGCGTGGTTGCTTTTTATGGCTGTTGTTTGTCTAGCCACGCCAGCCCTGGCCGTGGTCTATGCCAAGTTTATCGCAGCACCGCCGCCTTTTGTCTCGTGTGAAAAGTGAAAATGTTGAAATTTCCATATGAAAGGTTGAGTGCGAGTGGGCGTTCGATTTATGGGCCGTTGTCTGAAAGCTGCCCCCCCGGGAGGAAGGGGCAAATTAGGTCCCACTTTACGAGCGGTAATTGGGAGACAGACCGCAGACAGATGACACAGGACGGCCATAAATCCCAGGACCCCCCCACCCCAGAGTTTCTCTCATTGTGGTTTGGCATTCGAAACGAGGTCTCTCTACATATTCAAAAAGGTCAGTGGTACGCTTGCCAGTGAATCAATAAAAGCAACGCTCTGAAATCGAGCCAATTAGTTGTAACTGCAATTTCAACGGCTGGCAGGACATTACAAGTCTCCCAGGGCCGTGTTCCATTAGCGGGCGCCTCTGTGTTAGTGTTTCCCGCTTTATAACTGTTTTCGTTTCTTTCAGCGAGGATGCCGAGGACGCCTCCAAGTGGAACAATTTTGTGGAATCAATTAAATCGAAACTAACCGTAAAACAGGTGGTCGACGGGGTGCGTGCGGGAGGAGCCCTGTCCTTCGACTATTTGCTGCTCATTGTGACCGCGGAGTGAGTAAAAGAGCCGCCCAATCAGCCCACGTAATACCCACTGACCGACGACTGCCAGTTGCCATTCATTTCGCCATTCCCTTTGTAATTGTCGTTTGCCCCGCGCCCTTCATTGCAAATCCCAAATCCAAACAATCGTGAGCCGTACATTGCGGTGAGTTTAGCTGGGGGAATTTACTGTTTTGCTATTTGCAGTTCCCTGGCTGCTTTGGGTTTGGTCGAGAACAATTCACCGAATATTGTGGCCGCCATGTTGGTCTCACCGCTTATGGGTCCCGTTATGTCGATTACATTCGGCGCCATTATCTCTGACAGAGAACTGATGGTAAGTGCGAGCGGGACGTGCATGCGGTCAGCCCGTTGCTTCCCATTTTAGCCAACTAATTTCGCGCTTCGAAGCAATAAAAAAGGCCAACGCATAAACCGGACCCCATTCCCAAAGCAACCATGCGGTTGGCGAGGGGGTACAGTTTCGCAACCAGTGGAAAACACGTTAAATGGAATTGTCAACAACTTCGAGCCCCATTCGCCAAAGGCCCGAGTGATTTATGAGTAAATGACATTTGAAAATAATACGAGACTGCATGGGAAATTGCAGTGACGCATTTTTGGGTGGCTGTCAAATTTTTGCAGCAGCAATCGGCAACTGCAGGGCGACAGTTTCCATTTTAGCCATGAATGGCATTCGAAACGCTCGCAGTCTCGTTGCTTTTGTGGTTACCATCAGCCATATTTTGAAATTGTTTATCGACAGCGAGTTGAAAGGACTCTGAGCAGCGGGCAAAGGGCCTGTCACTGGGATGGCTGCATTCACATGCGCCGGAGAGGGAAATTTTATTGAAATCCTTTTTGTTTTTATATCCGAAATCTGATTAAATCACAGAACTTGAATGAAATTCGCCATCAACGGATTCGCGTTGAGTGGGAAACCACAGGGATTTTGCAACTTTGCGAGTAAATCCAAATATTGGTCAAGTGATTTATGAATTCCCGGAACTCAACGCGCAGCTTTCGGTTGGCTTGGCCGTCTTCCTTTTCTCTTGGCCGGCTAATCTGAATGCAAACAAAAGGCGTTGCTGGGCAAAGCTTAACTTAAATTAAATGAAACAGCTCTCGAGACACAGAAAGCCTGAATCGCTCGGCAAATAGAAAACTCGCCAAACTTCAAGTGCCTCCTGCCCGCCGTCGACAGCCCTCAAAAGTGCCATAATTGTCGTTGGCAAACAACTCATCCTGTCATCGCCAACGACGTATTTATGGACACACTTTGTGCCAGGCACGTCAAAGATACGAAATCTTTTCTGTTTCGGCTTTTCCCACAACTTTAAAAACCCTCAGAATTCTACCGACCCAGTCTGTATTAAAAACGTCCTGTTATTCCCAAAAAAAACCAGAAGACGACGACGACAGCCACGGCGACAAGTAGAGGTGATTCTAATGGTCATGAAGTGGAAGGCGGGGAGGCGGGGATCTGTGACCCGGTGATAGGCAGGCGAATTGGGACGCCTGGGGGCCCAGCCAGCTGTCTGCTGACACAATTTCACAGACAGCGCACACAGCAAATGGGAATAACTGTCTGTGTGTGTGGGGGCCGCGGTGACATCATCTATGCGGCGTACTTCAATTAAATTTTAATTGAAATGAATATAAACTTTGTATATTTGGAAGACGAAAAAAAGAACGGCTTTCATTTCTCTGGCCTTTGAAGTGCCTCGGTTCGGGCTGGCCAAATTTAAGCTGCGGTTTTAAATTTCCCTCGCAAATATACTGACCGACAGCAGATAGAAGAATTTTCCGCCCTAAGCCTTCTAAAGCTTTTCAATTTCTGGCGATTATGGAATTGAAAAGGTCGGCCAACGCGTTGAGTTAAAAAATTTAATTGGTCGATTTAAAAAAAAAATATAGAAAAATCGACCATCTTTTTTGTAAGGTTTTTTTGATATGTTTGGGCTCCAGGCGAAATTTAAATGGCAAAAGCAAACGCTGCGTGTGACACCATCCATTGATTTTTAAATTGGTGGTCTTAAAGTGCTAGAATTTCCGAGCGAAAGAATTGTTGGGGAGGAGCGAGGTCCGTTTCAGTCCTTGACTTTCGAGTCGACTTCAATTTGATTTCACTTTTCACTTAACTGGCACAACTTTTAAGCTGCCGAATTGAGCAGTTGTCAGCTGACTTGCCAGCAGGACAGCTTGCATTTGTCTACGTGCAGGCAAAGGAGCCCTGCCCGTCAACCCCTCTCGAGTGTGTGAGAGACGAGGACTTTCCTCGGCGACATCATGTGGCTGACATTCGAGCATTTTTCCTTGGGGGGTGCAACAATGTGGGCGTGGGGCGCGCCGGGTTGCTAACTGCCAACAACAGTTTGCCATGCGTGGCTGGGAAATTTGGGTTAACATGTCACGCACTCGGGCACCGCACAGGCGCTGGAAAGTATACAGCATTATCGCTTAAAGTGCCACTGACTTTCGTTTTAAATTCGGGGAAATTCTCCCTCTTCGATTTTCTAACAGTTTTTTGCTTGGCTTTTATTGTCTTTGCAGCACGTTGGCTTCACCAGCCTGGCGTTGGGCATGTTTATCTCCTGTTTATTTGGCTTCATCTTTGGCCTGCTGCTCGGAACCACCGAAATGCCCTGGGGCCAGAATGCCGATTGGCCCACGGAGGAAATGCGTGGCAGGTGAGTCGACAATCAACGTCAATCAGACAAACAATTCCCGCAGATTAAGCCCCCGCAGAAGATTTGTGTGGGCCCCGAAAAAAATCACATCACGTCTACGCGACACGCCCCAAAAGTTAACCTAATGCAAATTACCAATGAATTTTCCACAATTGCCTACCAATCCCGCCTCACTAGCTCCACAAATGGAGCGTGCTGTGTTGTAATCAACTGCTAATGACATTGTCGCATATGCGGAAAGTACTTTGCCATTCATTTCGGAGAGGTAAACAGGACAATGCTTCATTTAATTAAGACAACCGAGCAAGGGAAATTATATGAGAGAAGGGAAAATTTTGAATTCAATTTCCAGTTGTGTTTGTGAAACCGTGAAAAGAAAGAAGCTTTTGTTTTTGGCTGAAGGGGAAAATTAATTTCTCAAATGGACGCTGCGGAGCTGCCAATAAAAGCGTTTCTGATGTAATAGAATTGCGGGAAACAAACACAAGCTCGAAGGCCAAATCATATCAATAAAATTGAAATTGAAGCACAATGAAAGCATGCGAAACAGCAGGTGTCCGAGGAGCGGTTTTCCCTTTTGAAATTTAAAGAAACTGAAGAAAATTTGAGGCCGCTTTCCTTGAAAAAGCAAGCTTAATGTGTTTAGTGTAGGTCGAGGGAAATCCTCGCGGAATCCGGGAATCCTTCACTGTCAAACTCAAAGCCACTAATTGCCGAACGACTTAGACTCGAGGAAAATCAAAATCCATTAAGTGTGTTAATTACCCGCATTGAGGGACGACGCCAAAGTCGAGTTGGAGGGGAGCGAGCAGCGGGGATTTCGAGGACTTAGCTTCAAAGCTGGCCGTCAAAACTTTTGTGCCAACTTTAAGTCACTTGAAAATCGATGTGAATGCCAGGCTAACAAATTACTTGCAAATAACTCAGCTAATCTGGCTGACAGGAAGGGGCCGCCGCCTCGGCCGACGTGAGAGCGCTGGCTCATTAAGGACCCCAAATCCTTCTCTTCCCCCAGCCCAGCCACCTCGCAGTCCTGTCCGCCTCCGCCTCGTCTAATAGAGAAGTCTATATATGAGCACGCATTTATTACGACTTCGTTTTTTGGCCAACAACAGAGACGGTCCCAAAGACGGAGATGGCAGCGGGGCTTCAAGTTGCCACGCGCCGTCTGCGTAAATCTTCCATTTCCATTGACAAAACGAGCTTAGGCCTAAGCACGCTCGTCTCCCGTCTTCCGTCTCTCGTCCTGCCATCCATTCACCGAGCAAAGGAAAGCAGAGCCAACAACAATAAATTAAGCTCAGCCGGAAGTTCGTCGTGTGCGCGTCATGTGAGTGCGCGCCGGCAATTGTGTTAATTGCACAAAATAAATTGTTAAAATAATAATGCAGCCCCCCGCGCCCCGCCCTACCACCCACGCCGCTCTGTCAGACTACGAATATAATGTATTTATATAATTAAGTGCCCGGCCGGTCGAGCTCCTCTTGACCGTGGATGTCATAACAAAACCACAAGCCCAAAGCTGCCGGCCACACGCGGGCTGCCCGGAAAGCGGCCTAGAAGGCTTTGGGGGCACGTGGACCCATGAAAATGAAGAATGGCTATTTGGTGGGTTTAGCCGGCGATTTGCCGGTCCTCAATGATAATGAAATATTCTATCTGATATTCTATTCGCCTGCAGTTACTGCACTAAAATATACAGAATATCCTAATAATTTCGCTCGCGAAACTTTCATTTGCAAATGCTCAGTTAAAAGTTGCAGCTTTATTTCTGTTTTCGGTTTGGTTTGCTGGGAACACAGAAACAACGGACTTAACAAATTAAATTTGTGCTTATTACCCAGGCACACAGAAATATTTGCCCGCCTCAACATTTGCAACTGGCAGTGCGCGGGTGTCACACAAAATTAACAAAAATGTGTAGAATCGGACCGGCAAACCAGGAGCAAGTCGGGCAGGATGAGACCTGCTAATTGGCTGATTGTGTGTGTGTGTCGGTGGCTGGATATTTGGTTACGGCAGGGACGCGGGAAGGATGCGAAGGGGTTAGGATTTTTGGGGTTGTATTATTTTATATGCATTTTACAATTGTGACTCTTGCCAGCCAAAATGAATTCGCGTGCTCTTCATGATTTTAAATTTCAATTAAGCAGCAAAAAGAGGAGAATTTTAATATAATATTTGGATGAAATATTCAGGAGCTTAGTTACTTGAAAGTTGAGCATAACCTCGCAAATATTATGGGTTCGCTATTCTGGTTAGATTTAAATTTCCCTTGGCGTTCAATAAAATTGAAAAAAGACGCCACTCAAGGTAGTTTGGTTCTTTGTGATCTTTCCTTTATGAAGAGTACATCATCCCTATCGGAATGAGAGACAAAAAGACAGGCACGGATTCAAGTTTAAGTAGAGTTTCATTTTTTTGGACATTCTTCCAAGAATATAAATTTACTTATAGAGTCTTCTTGGCTCCTTAGACCGTTGAAAAGTATTAAATGACTTCATTATTATTATAAATAACTCAATCAAATTAAACTGCACCAACAACTTTAGAATTGCCATAAAATGGCCGTTCCCACCGCCAGGATAACAAAGAAGGCTTAATGAAGTCGTCTGGAGGCCGCGAAAAGTCAATTCATATTAACAACAGCCATGCAAAAAATATAAAAGAATCGCAGCTACTCGAATGTCTACGCGTATCCCGGACGAGTCATTAATCACATAAAGTTACTTGCCACGCAGAAGAGAGAAAAAAGAGGAGCGAAAGAAATGAGTTTTCATGTAGGCACAAATGAGGCGCATGAATCAAAACGATGCAGAGGAAAGTTCAGCGGCATTTTTCACATTCAAAATAAAAGTCCTGCTGGGCGAAAGGACCGCCAGCGCGGCCGTCGACTTTTGTGGCGGAAATGATAACAAAAGCCGCTGACACTTGACAAAGTTGGCAAGTGGCGGTGGCGGCGGCGGCGGTTGCCAAGGCCAAAAATTTGGTTAAAAAGTGAAAGCCACCTGGCGCGAGGGACTCGCCAGCGCTGGGCG